>RZGM01000142.1:0-62861 GCA_027886205.1 Fusarium piperis | reverse complement strand
CCGTGGCTTATTTTTTTTAGCCTTTCCCTTGCATATCTTGGACGTGTCATTGATATCAACAGAAGACTCACACCTAGCTACATCAGCCTTTGATCACATTTGCGGATCTTGCTGCCTACCTCATCATCAGCACCAAGAGCTACCAAGAGGTCAATGAAAGGCTTCCCAGCCATGAGGAGATGGACATCACAAAGTTCAGAGACAACATTGTTGTATCGGGAGCCGAAGAGGCTTATGAAGAAGACTTTTGGGCTCAATTGAGGATCGGCTGGAGCATCCCGATACCTAGGATTTAGGATAATCTATATCACGTGGGTTAAAGGAAACATGAACTTTACTTCTTGGGGGCACATACCTGTGATGGTGCGTTTCGAATTGCGCTTGGTCACCTCTACTTTGTCCCCAACGCCGATCACAACCCCTTCACCTTCGCTCGAGGCCGACGTAAGAAACCCATATCGCCCAAATATTGGACTCCATTTCATTCCTGGATTAATCCTCCTATTTCTACTGAGCTTCTTTAGCACCTTGCCCGCTTCAGTCTTGCTGGTTTTGTTTGTGGTGTAGTTGACGTTGAGGCTGCTGCATCTAGCGTAGTTCTGAGTCAACTTCATGTTGGGCTGGGGTTTCAGGAAGAGCATGTTTAGTATTATAATCCACGAGATGGAAAGTATCTACAGTCTATCATGTCATTCCAAGAGCTCGTAAATTGGCGGAAAATTGTGACGGTGTTGTTGGAGCTCGAGATAGCCATGCAGCAACCAAACCCTTCAGGTCCCCTTCCATCCATGACTCGTCAATTGATGACTCGGCGCCAAATACATGCTCTCCCTCTCGAAGAGCAAAAGTAAAAGGGAGATCTGGGTTGACCTCACCGAGTTTCTCGGCTTCCGTAAAGTAGAAATATCTGACCTTCACCCTTGTTCTCGATAAAGTCAGCGGCCCAGGAACGGTGTGCCTCTTTGCTGGGCTCGGCGCAGGTGAACTTTTGGATCAGGGTCTTGATCATGTTCAAGCGTTCTTCAGGCATCACCAGGCTATCGATGGCCTTAATGTTTGCCTTGGTTGGATGACAGTACCTCTCCAGGTGTCTGTAAACTACAAGAGGATCGCCGAGGGCTTCTCTCAGGCCATTTCCGATGTCAGCGACCACCTACGCTCCATCAAGAAAACCGCCAAGATCACTGAAAGTTCCGATATGCAAAGGCTAGTCGTCAGGCTCTACACCGAAGTATTCGAGTTGCTATGCAACGGGCTATCATGGTTCACGAGCAGGCGGAAACGCGTTAGTGCCACCTTTAATAAAAGATTTTACGACAACACCGTGGTGGATCTTGTGACTAGAATCGAAAAGACGGTGGCAGCCATTGACCGGGAGGCCAGGAACATTTCGGACAACCGACTGCTGGATATTCACCTGGTGGTGGTAGAAGGCGGACAGCCGATCGTGGACCAACTTCGACCGCTTGGGAACCAGAACCGTAGAGATGATCTCCAGGCGATCCAAGCCAAGTTCGAGATGATGGAGTCCAGGATGAGGAAGCAGTTGGGATACCTGTCTGTTCAGACTTTGGGGTTTGTCGAGGAACATCATGCATATGGTTGGTCTTGCTGGAAATCTGGCACTTTCAACACACTGACTGAGGTTATTAGATCTTCAAATGCAAGAATGCGCCATCCAAGAGTCACATCTTCCCGTACAGCAAGAGGTGGTGCAAGAACCGAGTGAAATATGCCCCGATAGCACCTCGGAAGACGGTCAGTGTCTGATGATGCCACGTACCAAGGCGCGGTATTGCAGCATAGTATATACTAACAGGCTGATAGAAGTTGACGAACAGTTTGCACGATACGACATCGAAAAATTAGCCGGCCGTCTTAGTGAGTATCTCGACGACGGCCGCCAGAAAATCGCCAAGGCGATGCAAGGCGACTCATCCTCAATGCTTCCAAGTGAGTGGTTCAAAGAAGATCTGGGTGCAAGGTGTGTCGACGATGCCGCGCAGGGTCGGTCTAACCCTCGCGGCGCTGAGGATCTGCGACATAAGCATCCAAGCCAGAATCCTTTGCGTTTTATTCTTCTGCAAGAAGAATTACGACTTTGAGGGAGCCAAACGCTTGACGAGCAATGAGGCTGGTCTTGTTGCTCTTCTTTACTCGGTGGTCAGCCAGCTCGCCTGTCTCTTGCCGACAGCCCTCCCAGAGGCTGAGGGGCTGGAAGAGAGCAACTTCAGTCTACTGGATGGGGCCATGGAGAGTATTCCAGCTGCACTGAAGCTGATCAGATCACTATTGGTTCACGCTCCGCCGTCTTTAATCTGGGTCATCGACGGTCTACAGTTAACCGAGACCAGGTCGACTGTTCCGCATCTGCGTGCTTTTCTGGATATTATCCAAGAGCAAGAGACGAAGCGTATTTCCAAGGCCTGTTTTACTACTGAGGGAAACTGCTTTGTACTCACTCAAGCCACGACTATCTTTGAACGGGTTGATGCTCTGAGAACAGTGCAGAATCGACCTGGGACTATTATGAGAGGTGGATCCGATGTTGGCGAGTTACGGGGTCCCATCATCAAGTAGCTTGGAGGCTTTGGGATTAATACTTTCGAAATAGGGATAGTATGAACGATGTATTATGTCCTGGTGTATTGACAGCGCTCAAGTTGTATGGGAATATTGTAATGATGGAAGGTTCCAGTGAGGTCGGGGAGTAAGAGGGAATGAATCAAGTCAATTCTGTCACCATCTGCATGCCCTCCACCCCCCGCCCCAACTAGAGGGGAGATAAAAAGGCTTAATATGCCCACAGACTAACTTCAGATTCTTAAGTGCCAGTTGAGACAGTAAGGCCACCATCCATCACCAATGATTGACCAGTTATGTACCTCGCCCCCTCACTGCTGAGAAACAAGACAGCATTGGCCACATCAAACGCGTTCCCCATTTTCCCCATGGGAATATTACTGTTTGTGAGTTGCTGAAACGACCTCCTCTCAGTCTCATTGCTGCTGTGCTCCCATTGTTCCACCAGCGGTGTGAGTATCAGGCCTGGTACAACACAGTTCAACGTGATACCTTTGCCAGCAAACTCGGCTGCAGTAACCTGGGTGAAGTGAATCACTGCAGCTTTGGCGCTGTTATAGGCGACCTGCGGCTTGCCGAGGTAACGCAAGCCGGCGATCGAGGCGTTGTTGATGACAGTACCCGAACCTTGCTTCTCCATGATGGGTAGAACAAGATGGCAGCTCAGGTAGACGCTCTTAAGGTTGACACTGATCTGTTTGTCCCACGCTTCTTCAGGAAGTGTAACCGCATTTCCCAAAGTTGGGTATCCAACGTTGTTGACTAGAATGTCGATGCGTCCATGCTTGTCCAAGCAGGCCTTGACAACTTTGGCGACGTCATCCGACGACGTAACATCGGCCACCATAATATCACATGGGCCGGGGAGGCGTGACTGGGTGTTCTTCGCAGCTTCGATGTTGAGGTCGCATCCAAAGATCTTGACGTGGTTCTGGGAGAGGCGGTAGGCAATAGCGGCTCCGTTGCCCCATTGCTTCGAGTTGGAGACGGCCGTCTGCCCAATGCCCATGATGAGGGCCACCTTTCCTGAAAGATCAGGGTACGAGGCATGAGAATCCATGGTAGTGAGTTAGGAGGTGGGGTAGTGGCTGGAAAGAGGTAGTGTAGGTGGTTTGGTAGAGCAAGGTGGCAAGATTGGGATCCGAGTCTGCGCATCAGGGGGGACTTATACCCATGCTCGCTAGGACGGGAACAAGAGGAGGGGTCGGTTCCGCTCGGCTCTTATAGGGATAACTATCCGACTTGTTCGCCTCCGCTCAGTCTCGAGCGCCCCCCTAATTATGTGGGCGGCAAGTCACAGCTGGCTGATACCGCAGCAGGAACGCCGATCGCGGCGCATGGGTTCATACGGCGGTCGACAGTCTCTTCGGTTGCATGAGCCAGTCATACTGGTGCGACACCTCTTGGCATGATTTTACCCCTCATTTCATTTTGGCCTAATAAATAGGCAGTGGATTGTCGAGGAGGATGGCCCGCGTGAGGCACTAAGTATCATCTGCGCATAACAGATGGGGGGAAGGACGAGAGGCGGAAGAAGAGAATGATTTTTGGTAGAAGCATTGAACTACATGAGAGCAGGTAATTTTGAACGAAACAGCACAATGCCGGCAAATAAACAAAAATGCCAGGCAAGACCATGCAAAGTGTTTCGCTGTGTGGCAATCTTACAATGTTCTCGCTAGGCCAACCCCAAAGAAACCTCGCCCAACCTCGCGCTCACTAATGCTCAAGACGATCCCAAGCTAGGCTCAACACAAGTTCGAACCAGAAGATCCCCCCATAAGTCGAGCTACAGGAAACAATGTGGTAAGCCAAGCGATTAACAAACCCATGGGCGGCCATCTGGTCTCAACTTTCCATTAGTGTTAAGTCGTCGATAATAGACGGTCAGGCCAAAGCAAATCAATGTCGACAGAGCCGCAAACCCAGCATTGACACCATGGCCAAGGGTGTACAGGGGTCGGTCTCCCGGGCGGTAGATCCACACACCAATGATCTGGCCAGGACCTGAGAAGGCGATGTTGAGTGCCGTGGCCAGTGACATAGCAGTGGTGTTTGTCATGTTATCTCCAATCCATGCATTGACGCTAGGTAACCCACTGAATGCTCCACAAGTGCCAATGATCAAGATTATATATCTGGCAACGAAGTGTTCACCGGGGAGGGCAGCTACAAGGATATGTTAGTCCATCACACGGTTGGACTCTGGACTCGAAACGTACACAATATGAGGAACGATGCAAAGCATATACCCAAAGAGCACGTAACCACAAGGCCGCGAGTGTTGAAGCGATCAGAGATGACGGAAGCGGCTATGGTGGAGAGGAATGCGGCTGCGTATGGAGGAACGGTGAACAGCTGAGCACGCAGTCCTTCGAATCCCAGCCCTAGAACGATTGTAGGGGCGAAAAGGGACAAAGAACCGATCAAGCAGCCGATTCCAAGGTACGCTAGATAATGGGCATAAAGCCTAAGATCCAGTAGTGTGGCCCTAGCATCAACCCATGTAATCTTTTGTTTGCTGTTGGTCTTAGCAAGCCGGCAGGAGTGATTGAATGGTCAACATGAGAACTAACCTGGATCCCACCTCGCCGAGTCTCTTGCTTTGAACCGCTTTTTCTTCTTTGGAGAGCCATCCGCACTGCTCAGGATAGCTAGGAAGAAAGACGAAGACGCAGATCCCCATGATGACTGATACAAATGTTAGATGGATGGCTCGAACAGGGGTTCAATCACAGAATATCTCTTACCAGATGGAGCTCCTTCTATGATGAAGAGCCATCTCCATGCCTGCAAACCACCAGCACGGTTCATGAACCCCACGCCGTACGCAATGCAACTATCCACACGTCTTAGAGTGAGGCTTTCGATAAACATAAACATGGGATACTTGCCCGCCAAACGCTCCCGCCAGTGTAGCACTACAAAGAAATGCAGCAATTCGGAACGCTCGCTCTTCCGGCTTGTACCAGAAACTGAGGTAGTATATCATGCCGGGGAAGACACCAGCTTCGGCCGCTCCGAGGAAAAATCGTAACGCGCTTACAGTTGCAAAGTTGCCTGCTCCTCCGATGCCCATGCAGAAGGCTCCAAAGGCGAAGACAAGAAACCCGAGCCACCTGATAAACCCTCAGTAAGTGTAAAGATGTGAACAGATGATGGGTGGTTTACCTTTTCGGGGAAAGAATCTTGAGGGCTAGATTGCTAGGGGCTTCAAAGAGGGAGTACGCCACCAGAAACAGCATAAGAGCGACGATATACTGGTGGGAGCTCAAACTCAGAGTCTGCATAATGTCATCCCCCGTGTCCGAGTTGAGGATGCGAGCATTGCCTGTGTTGGTGTGAGCAAAGAAGGTGTCTTGTATTTCGTCAATAGCCATAGATAGGAGCATACCGATATTTGATCGATCCAGGTAACAAAGGAGGTAGATCAGAGCAGTGACTGGCAGAAGCCTATAGTCTATCTTCCGGACAAGGCTGTCCAAAGGGCAAAGATTAGCACCGGGCTTTCAACAATGCAAGATCATGCAATCGGGCGTACACTTACGCCTTTTCAACGAGAAGCTCTTCATCAGATAGAGCCTGAAAAGAAGGGTCAGGTTGGTTTTCAACCATCTCAACGTCAAAGGATCGCTTTGGAGAAGCCATGGTGGTCAATCTCAGGAACAAAACAGAGGGGATAATGGCCACGCAAGAGACACCTTGAACGTTGGAATATTTCTTAGCTGATCTCCAAAACGGACTTGGTCAACATCTTATGTAGGAGGCCAACGGACTAGAAGAGATGGCCTGAGGCCGAGACCAGACCAGAAATCCGGGGTAAAGCTGGGGGTGGGGAACCCCACGTCGGTAGAGAACATGTCCGCAACCGGTATAGGACACACAAGTGTGACTATCGACGGCACAAGTGAGGGGAAGACTGGTCGTTCAAGTCGGATCCGGTTTTCCGAGCTCTTGTACATGTGCCAAGAAAGGACGCGACTCAGATGGCAACTTGGTGATCAGCGACAGGGGGGTCCGGAGTTGGTGCACTCTCCCCGGGGCTTACACCCCAGCTCCCTTCCCCTCGACCCTTTAGCTCGGTTCTAGGCCTCCTGAGGGGTTGGCCGGATCCAATTCAGACCAAGATTTGTAAGGGTAACGAGTTGATGTGGGTGGACCGCGGCGAAAGCCTCTCATGGCCTTGGGGAGAGCGGCTGTCAAAGGCGTTGCTTATTAAACTCAGTTCATGTCGTGTGCTTCTCATGAAATTTCTACCACGGAGCGTGATACAAGGCAAAGAAATGCAATTATCAAGACATGCAACAAAGCCTTCTACATCCATTCTGCTTGTGCATTCGTACGCTTATTCACCGTCAGGTGGATTACAAAGGCACACCTGGAACGGATTGCCTGCTTGAGACCCCTTGCGAGCCCGGTCTGCCATTTTTATGCCTAAATGGTGTCTCAACTTGAGGCACGCTTACAAACGAGTACCAGCAGAGCTTGCAACTGGTTTTAATATATAGTAAATTCCATCAACCGATACAAGGCACAGTTTAGTTTAAGTGAGCCAATACGCCTAACGACTTCATCCTTCCGTCTCCAATGCCAACCTAGATCTCCGATGATAGCGAGCGAGCTGCGCAGCTCCTCGCAGCACAAACCAAGGCTCTTGAAATGTTCGATGAGATAGAGCAAGATCTTATCCGACCTAGAATCAGCGAAAAAGCACTATCTATCGTACGCGGTTATCCCACCAAGGACTGGGTTCTAGCTATAACAAAGAACATAAATGTCAATGTTGATACAAATCGCATCATGACGACCGGAGATAGCGCAGGCGGTTACGTGATTCTTCTCGTTGGCCTCAACCACTCCCGCGAGATCCGAGCTGTGACTGCTTCGTACCCCCTAGTCGATAGCAAGAGCCGCCACTTCACCAAGCTGTACGAAAAGCCAATGTTTGGGTTTTCTCACCTCCCTGTTTCCTTGCTGTACGAGCACGAGGCCAAGTTGAAGGCACAGGAGATCCCATCCATCGTCTCCGCCGACCCCCAGCTCGCACGTGCCAGCTTAATGTTTTGCGTTGTCCAGAATGCACGCTACGCCAAGTTTTTCCCGAACGACCAGAGGGATTTTTCATCTTGGAAAACTCGAGGATGATGCAAGGTCCCCCCGAGGCGGTGTGTTCGTTTGGCACAGAAAGGCATACGCCGTCGTGCCAGTTGAGGGCAGCGTGAAATTGGCCCTGGAGTAGGCAAGACATATGTGAGTGACTACACCTAGCCTGTAGATAAACGGAGCAGCGGTTTGCTGACACCTTCGTCTGCCAGACTGCAGGCAAGTCATTTTAGGAACAACGCATCAAGCGATCCAAACTAATCATAATAGAACGCATCGCCGCGTATACTGAAAGACCCTTGCTATCTCTAACCTGTGGTGATATTGGAACAGACGAGGTCAGGATGGAGAAACAGCTGTCAAGATGGTTCCGCCTTGCAGAGAAATGGGGGGCCGTCATGCTTATTGACGAAGCAGACGTGCATCTGGAAAGAAGTCTGGTCACCGACCTGCATAGAAACAGTCTAGTTTCAGGTAATGCTTCCACTCGGGAAAAACAGTCGCTTGTGCTGCATGAACAAACACTTACGCTCCTAGTCTTCCTCCGCTGCATCGAGTACTACTGCGGCGTCCTTTTTCTAACGACCAACCGCGTGGGCTAGTTCGATGATGCATTCATCTCTCGCATCCACGTCATCATTCGCTACGACAACCTTTCCGCCGATAGCAGGAGGAAGATTTGGTCGCATTTCTTTGATAAGCTAGACGACGAGCGCGAGGACTTCAAGACAACACAGCGAGCCAAGGACTACGTCTTGCGTGACGGTGAGATTAGCAAGATGGAGTGGAATGGACGTGAAATCCGTAACGGTATGTTGATCCCTGTCTTCTGTTGGAACAAATTTCCATATGTCGTCATGAGCACCATGCTAATTCGGGGCATTCTCTAGCTTTCCAAACAGCTGTGGCCCTGGCAGAGTTCAGATTCCTTCAGAATCGGAACTCTTCCAAGACCCAGCCTACCTTAGACCAGAAGGATTTTGAACAAGTCGTTAATATGATGCAACAGTTCAAAACATACCTGCACAATGTACATGGCTCAAATGAAGAAGAACGCGCCTGTAAGGTAGGGTCCAGGGCGCACCCATTTTCATTTCCAGAGCAGAACTGCTAGGCTCGTTTTCTTGATTTCATTACCACTGTTGGTCTTTTTTTTTTGTTTCTTTTGCTCTTCATTCTCTTTTTTTTTGACGGACTCCCGCGGAAGATTTGGGCCTGTCCCAGGCTGGCTACTTGCAATGTCCAGAAATATCAGTGGTTCTTGCAGGACACTTGATCCGTCGTCACTCACCTCTTTCAGCACCTAAGCTGTTTGTAGGTAACGACTCATTTCACCCGAACCAGGTTGCGTAATTGTTGAATTCCATGTGAACTGCTTCATTAATGCATGCCAATGCAATGTTTTCATTGACTCCGTAACTAGCCAACAAAGACAATCACCAACGAGCCGACAACCTCCGTGGTAGAAGCTTCGCCAAGTCGCAAGACATACCTGATCTCCTCCCAACCAACCAAAGCGCGTCAATGCAGTGCCTCACTTGTGCTTTAGTCTCCCTCATGAACCACCCTTTGATCCGCGCCGGTAAAGAGGTGCACATCTGCGCCAGCTTGCGGAAGAAAGCTCCGTACGTCATGTTTCAACGCCTTTGCGTGGATGTTGGCATCCCCCCGCAGTCTTCTTTATCTTCAATCTTCACCGCCACATTGGTTCGTGGGGTCTGGGGACGTCTAAGATCCAAGATCGTGGAGTAGAATCACTGACTCGGGACCGACAAGCCTACTTCGGCGAGTGATGGCAACTTTTGATAGGGATGGGCACATGACCCTCCTCTAGCCACTCTATCACCCCTTTGCAAGCATGGTGTCACTCTTGGTGTCTGACACTTCGGGTTCTGGCCCAAATAGGAAAGAGAGGAAACCATAGATGGGGGTTAGTCTAATCCAACCAGCGAACTCGGGTTGCTCTTCAGCTGTCTACATATGGTAGGGTACAGCACCACACACCCGGTTCCATGCTAGCCGTCCAACAAGACTCTGGCCAGCTATGATGCCCCCCTTTAATCCTTGTTCTGCGGGAGTGGATAACCCCCCATTGAATCCATCAGTTGCCCAAATTTCGCCATTGAGTCAACGAGGTCGTCACCTAGCCAATCGACCAACATATCCTGTCGCGTGCGTTCCAGTTCTCGCTTGTAATTTCCCCAAACCTTAATCAGGTGTTAGATTGCCATGGCCGCCCACGGACCAAGATATGAAGACTTACCAGACATGCGAGACCGTGTGCGGTACGATCGCATGCTAGGCTCGCAACAACTGATGCAACCCCTTCTGGGGTGTTTGCGTCAAGTCCAGCATCCGTGATCTTGTCCCCGAAGCCCGCCGTGATATGGGTTGGCGTATAGCATGGAGCCACAGTGCTGAGGCTGATGCCCAGAGATGCTGCGTGCCGGAGAGACGCTCTCATTAGGCCAACAACGCCATGCTTTGAAGATATATACGCAGCATTCCCAGTCGATCCGAAGTAGCCAGATGTAGAAGTGATAAAGACAATGGAGCCACGAGAGCCTGTGGACGATGGTGTGTTCTGGCCAAGGTAGTGAAGACCAAGCCTCAGCGCTGTTGCCGACGATTAGCGCATATAGCAAATAGGGCCTTGGACTCACTGTTCAATGTTCCCTTGATGTTCACATCAATCACCTTGTTGGCCTCCAAAGACTCGACAGGATCGCCTGCTTCATCAACGTCCACCTCCAGTACAGGCTTGCTCTCCATGATGGCAGCGTTGGCCACAACCACATCGACCTTCGAAAATCTGTCAACCGTGATTTTGAACACCCTCACAAGCTCTTTCCAGACAAGAATGTTGGCAGGAACGAAAAGGCCCTTCTCCGGATACTGAAAGGACTTGATCAAGGATGTGGCGGCATCTTCCGCTGGGGCCAAGTCTACCAATACCACATTGGCGCCATGGGAGTTAAACAAGGCTGCCGTAGAAGCTCCAATGCCTCTACCAGCCCCAGTAACAATCACTGTCTGGCCATCCAGGCTGGTCAGGGCACTGGAAGAGAAACTGAGTTGATGCATGTCGATTTTTGTCCGGCTAGCGGTGGCAATGCTGCAATGAAATCGCTCTTTGAACTTGAGCTTGGGGAAAGGGAGACTTTCTGGTCTTTATTTAGCTCGTATGGACTTTGCAGTACTCTACAGGATTTGTATCGTGGTCGGATCGAGTCTTTGGGGCCCTGATACCTGAGACAAACAGCATTTCTTGCCCAACCTCGATCTGCAGACCCTGGGTCAGCCACAAAAAGCTAAAGCAAGGATCCCCGGAGAAGACATAGTCTCCCCGAGTCTTCTACACCCTTGTGTACGGGCAGGGGTGGCCTGCATAGCATGTGACGGCTGTGTCGTTGTCAATGTCGATCGTGCGGGGGTCGATGAGGGGGATAATGGGGCCGCTCATGGTCGGGACCGAGCATGGTGAGCCGCAACGTATGCCGTCGTTGTTAGGGTTCCGACTCGCCGAGTTAGACCGGGGAGGCACATCATGACATTGACACGAGATGGAAATAGGCCGTGGATTGGTGTCAAGATGCTTCCAAAATGGTTATATATTATCTCAGTCCAGCACATCATTTCGTCTTGCTTCCCTGCTGATGGACAGATCCTCATCACTTCCATTTCATTGTCCTCTAACGAATCTTCACTCTATCTTACCCCCCGAAACCTCTCTTACTTCATCCTCACAACGCCCACAAACATCCCTGATCCTTTTGTCTTCAAGTTGCTGGAAATGGTTGAAGCTAATTTCGCCCGCACTAGCATACTTTCAAAGCGATGGTATCTTGTAGTACTGGCGGCTCTAGTAGGAGGCAATGATCAGGTCGTTTGCAAAGACCTCTATCTCTATCTCATTCCCAAGCCCCAGTTCTCTGAGCCCGAGTAGAGAAAGGCACTCATTCGACGTATTCGAGAAGCTCTGATCAAATGCGTCTCGGTTGTTGGCGTCTGCAGGCCTATCGAGGCCATAATCTTCATTAATGGGTGCGAGAGAGAGGAGGACAATGATCACAGCATCGCTCGAGAAGGCTGGCAGTGCGACGATTTCAACTTGGAGCGTGGAAGCGACTAGATGCAAAAGCTCTACTCCAGGAATATGGACGAGACTATGGGGTTCTTTCGTGACCAGAGGGAGTGGGTGAGCCAACACATCACGTACGGGCTGTACCTCAGTGACCGTCAAGTGCTGGATGATATTGGTACCAAAATCGTTTTATTGGCATCCATTATGATCCAGAACCTCGAAAAGGAGACTCATTGGCATATCAGGGGATCAAGGCGACTCGGGATCTCCACGGCCGATGTTGAGGCGATTTATAACTCGGTGGGCGCTATTGCTGGATACCTTGGCTTGAGTCTATACGGCACCCCCAATATTGAGGATGTGGAACTAGATGGAGACTTAATAGCCCAGGTCCGCTTATGGCACATAATTTAACCATGAGACCTCTTTGTACTGAGACTTCTCGCCGTTGATCTATAACATGAGGTGAAATATAAGGTTTGGCGTTTGTAAAGATGGTTCACACTGTCCTAGCCTCTGCGAAGAGTCTGCTATAAGAGGTGGACCAAAGTACTCTAGGCGGACTTGCCCAAGGCATGCCTTCATCCCAAATCAGGAGGCCGAGAACTTAGGATTGGTCACCGTTTTGGCCACAACATGGCAATATCTCCGCAGTTCCTCCAGCACGTGCCGAAGACCAAAAGAAACCTTCAAGACTTCTTGCCATTGGCGGAGTAGATGACGAGGCCGGGAAGCGTAGGTCGGATGATTGGTTAGGGGGTGATTATCGAGGGGGCGAAGGAGACTGAAAAAGAAGGACGCGGATGCTATAGGAACATCTATCATTCACATGGTTCCAAACGTAAAGGCAATTATCAATGGCATTCTCGGCCATCTTAGTTCTCAGCAACTGCATGTCCTAACTTCCTTTCTCATTGTGTGCATTCGTTCGATGAGTACCGCGGCACAAAACAATCACTAACATCACCATAGGACATCCTGCTCGGAAGTCCCGGGTTGTCCACAGGGTTAGTGGGCCACAACCCGAAGCCAACCTCTTTGAAACTGGTGCCGAGGGACAAGTCTTGACTACCCAATGAATTCCAGTATCTTGTAACTCGTAGGGCTAGCCATATTCTACCCCCACTTCCCGACAACTTATTCCACTGAAGATGCCTCTCCCCCGCTTCCTGTTCTCAAGCTTCCTCGCCATTTTCCTATCCCAGTGTAATCTGATCACGAACATCTACCAATTTCAAACTTAGCATCCTCGAGAAACAACCGAGAAGAATGAGTCTCACAAGTATAACTTCGGTGACATTCATAGCCGCTGGCGTCATCATCCTCACCACAGCGTATAAGCTTTTCTTAGCAGCTACATCGCCCTTGCGTAATGTTCCCGGCCCATGGTACAGTCATGTCACTTCCATCATTCTCAAATGGCACATATTGGCGGGTAGACGCGTCCATTTTGTCGACTCTCTACATCGAAAATATGGACCCGTCGTCCTTGTGTCTCCCGACGAAGTAGCCATCAGCGATCTCGAGGCTTTTTCCCGAATTCACAAGATTGGCTCCGGATTCATCAAGTCTGATTGGTATGACAAGCTGAGATCCGGCCGGGAGCCAGGCATTTTCTTTATGCGGAATCCGCATGAACACGCCGCACGAAGACGGCTCTTTGCTCGTGCCTTTAGCAACAACTCGCTTCTCACGCACTGGGAGCCCGAAATCAGGCAGAAGGTCGAGCTCGCTGTAGCCAAGGTTAAGAATGACGCTCAGAATGGCAGTGCTGATATTTTGAAATGGTGGACCCTCATGGCGACCGATATCATTGCTCATCTTTCGTTTGGAGAGTCATTTCGCATGTTGGAATTGGGCAAGGTAGATACCATTTCGTGGTTTCTCTCTGTATTTTTCACAAAGCTAATTCTGCTCTAAGCAAACTCCGTACATCAATGCCATCCAAGCGGCCCTTCTTTGTGGAGTAGCCCGAAACGAGCTGTCTTGGATCTTCCCGATCCTTAGGTACCTCCCTTTCAAAGGCATACAGGACGTTATGAACGCCGACAGCGTAGTGTTCGCTCACGGCGCTAAAGCCGTGCAGAACATGGGCAGCTCCAGTGACGGGCTCAGTACGGCAAACCTGTTCAGCCAGATGCTAGCACAGGCGCATGGCCAGGAAAAGACGGAAATCAAGGACTCCACTGTTCGAACAGAAGCAGGCAACTTAATCGTTGCCGGGTCCGATACCACAGCTAGCACTCTGACCTATCTTGTTTGGGCAGTGCTCAGTCAGCCACAGCTTCAGGCATCACTGGAGCTTGAAGTCTGTGGCCTAAGTCCGAACTTGACGTTTGATGAGCTGAAGAGTGCTCCGCTTCTAAACAGTGTTATTGAAGAGACCCTCCGGTTGTATGGTGCCGCCCCTGGAGCACTCCCACGGGTTGTACCTGGAACGGGGCTCTCGGTTCGTGGATACTTCCTCCCCCCCGGCACTGTGGTCAGTACGCAAGCCTACACACTGCATCGAGACTCTACGATTTTCAAAGATGCACACAGGTATGGTGGTTTGCGCTTTTTTGATAGTGTCACGCTTGATATGTATGCTCACAATCTGTAGGTTCGATGGCGAAAGGTTTATCGACAAATCACGAGTAACAGCAGCTCAAAAGACAGCCATGTCACCCTTTGGCGCAGGGTCTCGCATCTGTATTGGGCTTCATCTAGCTTGGATGGAGCTGCGACTTGCAACGGCGTTGTTCTTCCGCGAGTGCCGAGGTGCTAGGCTTCATCCTGAAATGACAGATGAGATGATGGAGATGGACAATCGATTCTTGATTGCGCCAAAGGGGCACTGTTGCAAGATTCAGCTACCCTAAGGTCCCCCGGCAACTCCTTAACGTCGATGTTGATCTTGTGTGGTTAAACCTATCTATCGATGGAGCATCTATATCTCTTTATGCAGATTCTTCGTGTTTTTAATGTCTGTCCCGCAATCTTACCAGCCACAATACACGACTCCCTCATAAGCCTGGAGGCACAAACCACCCCCTTCGATCCTCCCTACATTAGCCCCAAGCAGCCTCTTCCATCCAGTATACATCTCAAGGTCAACTCTCTGTTCCGCATCCGAAAAGTTCAGCAGCACCAGTGCTACTTTTTTATCGTAGCTGGTCATTGTGTACGCCAAGATGTTCTCACTCTCCGCATATGCATCCAGCATAGAAAACCGCCCATAGACGAAAACATCCCTTTCCCGCTGTCGCAACGCTAGCACCCGTCGCCAAAATGCGAGCACGCTATCATCGTCATTCTCCTGCTCTTGGACATTCCAGTCGTGGAAATCATCGTTGACGGGCATCCAAGATTCTGATCCCTGAGTGAAACCGCCATGCTTGTCTGCGTTCCATTGCATAGGAAGTCTTCCGTTGTCTCTGGCCTTTAACCTCATCTCTCTCAAAACATCTGCCATGTCGGCTCCTGGGCCTCTTTTCTGGAGAACGCTCTGGTAGTAATTCTTGCCCTCGACGTCGATGTAGTCGTCAATGGTCCATGACCGCGGAA
Source organism: Fusarium piperis (assembly GCA_027886205.1). NCBI lineage: Eukaryota > Fungi > Ascomycota > Sordariomycetes > Hypocreales > Nectriaceae > Fusarium > Fusarium piperis. Next base: position 47,545 of record RZGM01000142.1, on the reverse strand, counting down.
CATTGGCCATGCCAATCTCCTGTCCCTGGAGTAGAAATAGAGTGCCGCTCAATGTCCCAAGGTAGACAGCCAGCATTTTAGCTGCGTCCTTTCTGTATTGTGGTAAGTCGGACGCATATCGTGAAAGAGAGCGACCGGAATCGTGGTTGTCCATGTACACGGCGTTCCAGCCATCACACTTCGGCATGGCGTTCTGCCAGCGGTTGGTGATGATCTTGAGCTTGGACACACGAAAGTCATCGCGCTCGTATTTGTGGTTGACGCCAAAGTCCATATCCACAATGTCACCGGTAAAGAGCATGTTTAGCTCATGTCTACTCTTGGCGACGTACTGGGCCACGCTATTCTCGTCCTTTGTGAAGCCCAGCTCGCCGACGGTCATACAGTCGTATTTGTCCAAGACTCTCTCGCGCATCTCCCGGATGTACTCATGCATCCGCGGGCCGCTAGCGAAGTACTTGTGTCCGGGCTGAAACTCGGCGCCGGGATACGTAATGGGAGCATCCGGGAGGTCGGGATGCTTGGACATGAGATTCATGGAGTCGATACGGAAACCGTCGACGCCTTTGTCGAGCCAGAAGATCATGTCAGCGTAGGTTGCGCGTCGCATGTCCTCTCTGGCCCAGTTCAGGTCTGGCTGCGATGGTAGAAAGAGCGACAGGTAATATTGACCTGTGTGTTCATCCCATGTCCAGGCGCTACCGCCAAAGAGGCTGGCCCAGTTGTTGGGTGGTCTGCGAGTACCATCTGGGTCCAGTTTGGGGTCCCGCCAAAGGTACCAATTCCTCTTGGGAGATGTCCTCGAGGAGCGTGACTCCCGAAACCATTCGTGCTCGTGGCTGGTGTGGTTGACAACGAGGTCCAGTAGGACTTTGATGCCCCTCTCATGACACCCTTGGATCAGAGCCTCAACATCCTGGACGGTTCCGTATGGGCGGTGGATCTCTCGATAGTCAGAGACATCGTATCCCATGTCATGCTGAGGACTCTTGAAGATTGGTGACAGCCAGATGGCTGTAGCTCCAAGTGACTTGATGTAGTCAAGCTTTGAGATTATGCCTGGGAGGTCACCTAGCCCATCTGCATCTGAGTCAAGAAAGCTGGCCGGATAGATTTGGTAGACCACGGCTTCTTTCCACCACTGTCTCTCAGGGGTTGTGGGTTTCAGCATACTGGTGGTCATGAGGCTGGTATGGAGGTGCGTGATCGGGGAAGACGACGGCTCGTCGTTTCGTCTCTTATACCCGGATACCGGCTACAGCACCCATGAGAGACTTTCGGACAAATCCAACATCAGCCGTAGTTTGTATCGTAGCACAGACACGGTCATGGGCCTCGGCTGAACTTGGATGGTTGAATTATGATTTGCTACCTGGACGAAACATGACCCACGCCTCTACGCGAGACTAGTGCTTTTGCAAAAGTGGATATTTAGCCAAAGCAGATAGTCCAATCATAATTCAGCCTTGACCATCTACAGAAAATTTTGCTGAACCAATGGAAATTCAACCAGTTCAGCCGGTGCAACACCATCTGATCTGGACTCTGGGGAAACGAGGGCACCATCGCTCACAAACGATCGCAATGACCTGTTGAGCCTCTGAAGCAGTGAATAGTTTCGCCTCTGTAGGCCCAGCCCTCGTTCATGCATCGCCTGATTCCCCATGGCACATCTCCAGACTTTTCCGACAGGGGTGTTCGTGATCGATCCGGGGATCACGAGTCAATATCGCACTAAGGCTTTTAGACTGAAGCAAGTTGCAACATAAAACCTGGGGATGATACCTCTATCGTCTCTGCCATCAGACGCTATTCACACAATTCAACTGTCTCATTATTTCATCTTTCTCTCATCCAGTCAAGAAATATGGCCGACAAACTGGCTCAACAGGCGACCGTTACGTCCTTGCCTACGGACCATATTGAAAAAGCCATGGCCCCTGACGAATCCGAAGTTCTCAAAGCTGCAGAGGCCCAAGACCTCACGCCGAAGCAGCAATACCAACGCCTATGGGCAAACCTCAAGAAGGACAAGCGCTATGTCCTTTGGTCTCTGTACATTATGTCTCTTGTCTTCGGATGGGGATATGATTCTGGTCTCTCTGGTGTTGCCATTGCCTTTCCCGAGTTCCGCAAAGAATACGGCAAATACTACGACGAGGGAGAACAGTTCGTCATCCCAGCACTCTGGCAGTCTCTCTGGAACGCTGCTAGCACTATTGGCCAGGTGCTGGGAGCGTTTCTGACTGGTCAATTTGCTGATTATGTCGGGCGGAGAGCCGTATTGTGGACCGCCGTCGCCTTGTCCCTGGCTTCCTCCTTTGCGCTTGTTTTTGCGCCCAGCCTCCCCATTCTCTTCGTCTCGAAGCTTTTGCTAGGACTATCAGTTGGTCTCTCAACTGTGACACCGCCGCTGTACGTCACCGAGAATGCACCGGCCGCCCTCCGAAGCTCCCTCAGCTCGTTGACAAACGTCATCATTGTCCTTGGCTTCTTCCTGTCCTCCATTACAGGATGGGGATCGTCCAAGATCCACGGAGAATGGAGCTATAGGCTTGCCTTTGTCATGACCTTCCTTGTCCCCACGCTCTTCGCCATCGTTCTTCCGTTTCTGCCCGAGTCACCTGTGTGGTACGTCAAGAAAGGCAGAGAAGAGGACGCGCGCAAGGCAATCATCAAACTCTACGGCAAGGATGTCGACGTCCAAGAGCGACTTGACTTTATCAAGTCAGAGCTTGAAGTCGCGGCAGGTGAAGCCAACATGGCGAGCCAAACGAGTTGGAAGGCCATCTTCTCCAAGGAGCACCGATCGCGGACTCTTGTTGCTGTCCTGGGACTCCAGTCTCAGAATTTCTCTGGTGGATACTTTGCAAGTGAGTAATGTTTAAACCCCCATACTTGAACCGAATTGCTAACATCTTGGCAGATACATACCAGACCTACTATTTCGAGCTCATCGGCCAGGCTGATCCCTTTGGCCTGACCGCCATCTCATCCACCCTCCAATTCCTATCCAACTGTGTCGCGGTCTCGGTCTCGGATGTCCTCCCTCGCCGAAAGTCTCTGATCGGAGGCGGCACGCTTCTCTGCTGCTGGTCCATCATCATCGCTGGAACCTCGCTCGCGGGCACAGGCAACAACGCAGCCAACACGGCTTTGCTGGCCTTCATGATCACCTGGTCGATGCTATACACTGCCACGGTGGGATGTTTTGGCTGGGCTATCGCTCAAGAGACGGCTTCCCAGGCAACGCGACCCAAGACGATTGCCTTTAGCTTGGTGTGCCAACAGCTCACGGCTCTCATGCTGTCGTCTGTCTTTCCGTTCTTCATTAACCCTGATCAGCTGAACTGGGGCGGAAAGGTCATGTTTCTGTTTGTCGGTGCCGAAGTTTTCGTGCTGGGCACTCTCTTTTTCTTCCAACCTGAGACGAAGAACAGAACCTATCATGATATCGATTGCATGTATGCCCAGGGCGTGCCTCCAAGGAAGTTTATCGAATTTGTTGTCAAAGATGGGGCAGTTGTCAGGAAGCCACGTTCGTAGGGGATTTAATAGGGATAGTCGAGTATAGGTAGCTTAGGTTGACAGTTGGTGAAGAGGCGTTAGGTAAAAGATAGCATAGCTATCTCAAAGCCTAACATTTCTTTCTCCAAGTATCATTAGTACTTTGCAGACAAAAACATCACCGATGCTAGCATTAAAATGATGGAGAGAGCGACTGTATTTGTTGATACCATAACGTTACCTCCTCCAACTTGCCATGAACGGATTAGACCTAGTCACATGGCCCAAGCGAGCCGGGATTGGCCGCATGACTCGAATACCGGTAATCTACGGATACCTGACGTTAAAGTAAAGACCCGAGCCCCGCCTCTGAGATTGATCAAACTCTGCTCCACGATCATCATCACCATGTCCCAACAAGCCAATCCTGGACGGCCAAAGAAGCCCTATAAAGTCCGTCAAGCATGCGACCTGTGCCACGCGCGCAAGACACGATGCGACGGTTGCAGGCCATGCGTCAACTGCCTAGACTCGGCAGCTAACTGCACTTACTTGGCGGTCCACAGGAAGACAGGACCCAAACGGGGCTCGCGACATGGTCGGAGTAGGCTACTTCAACAACACCGAGCACCATCAATTTGGCAATTTCCATCTTCAAGCCTTTGCGACGGGACATCGGGTGGTACCGGGATAACGCCGCAGGCTGGAATCGCATCACAGACTTTGGAGGCTGGCAGTCCTTTTCGGCCTTCTCCTCAAGTCTCAGCTACTGTCATTCGATGGTGTCTGGACGTCTACTTCAAGCACAAGTACCCACTGACGCCCATCTTGCACCGTCAGCAAATGGAACAATGCCTGCAAAACCTGTCCAACTCGCCCGAGCAATATGGCCTCACAACCGCCTTGTGTGCCGTCATATCGCTTTCTCCAGAGATCTTCTCGACCTCCTCACCGCCACTCGGCATTTCAATCCCCCCTGCCGATTTTCTCATATCTGAAACCCTCCGCTCCAGGCAGCACTGCAACCTCGTCGAGAACCAGTCCTTGACACATGTCCAAACTTCCTTTTTCCTCTACGCGGCCTTTTTCTGCTTGGACAAGGATAATGCAGCATGGTACTATCTGCGAGAGTCTCTTACCATCCTGCAAACGCTTCGTTTACACGAGGAAACTACTTACAGCGACATTGGCGATCAATCCCTGTCAACATACGCTCGGCGCATGTTTTGGGTCTTGTTCATCACGGAGAGAGCATATGCATTGCAGCGGAATCGACCGATTACGCTACAAACAACCTTGAAGTTGCCCATTGTCGACCAATCCTCCTCCGATGCCGAGATACTGCTTGGATTCCTCGACCTCATCTCGCTCTTTCGCCACTTTGATGCTGACTTCATTGGGACTTGGAATTCGGGGACCTTGTCAAATGCAACCGATCCCGAGCACCTCGCAAAGCTCCAAGGCCTCCTTAAGTGCACCCTTCCAAAAGTATCAGATCACACCTTGGTACAGCAGGCAGATCTTCTCGTGTCACGGCAGTGGCTTAAAGTCATAGTCTGGAAGCTCTGCGTGTCCAAGACCTTGCTTTCCGTCGCCGACTGTGAAGACAGCATGTCGCTGCTTTACCCAGCTACCATTGCGCGTGATGTCGTTCGCGAGCTGCAACTGGTGCCGACCCAAGCATTCGAGGCGAACGGCATTGGCATATTAGAAAAGGTCTTTGATATGGCATGTTCGCTGGCCGACCTGTTATCATTGGTACCAGTGAGCTACCGGGAGTCGGCAATGGATGTTGGTCCAGTTGATACGTTGATGGAGATGGTGAGGATCGTGGGATCAACGTTTGGAGGTAGCTTTAGATATCTGAATATGCTGGCTGACAAGGCTAGCAGGTGTCTTCTTATGAATGTAGACAGGAGCCTACCTATGCCGGCAGAGGATCTTTGGACGATATCGCCGAGATCCAGAATTTGTGCTCTCTGGAATTTTGAGCCTCTGAGGTTTGAAAGAAAACATTGAATGGAATGCTTGTAGTTAATACAAATACCAGAAGCCCTTGCTTCCATAGTCCGTGACATTACCAAGCTGTTTCTCTACCATCAGAGCCATGAATCGGGAATCTGATCATGTAAACGCGGCTGGCACAACTCACACTAGTCCATCTGATCACTATTCATGTAGGCTGTGAGGGCAACACGAAACTCCAACGATGGCCTGCGCCGGATTTGGGCATGGCCAAGAAACAAGTTGCCGAGAACTGCAGTCACTTGTGGTAGGCTGATGGATGCAGGCAAGCGACTCAAAGGCACGAAGGGTTTGTTCAGCCTGGCAAGAGAATGCTGGGAGAGCAGTGAGGGGACCGAAATTGGCAATCATTGGTTGCATTATCTTGTTTCAGTTGTGAGGTGGTCAGGCCGTGATACTATATGCTTAATTATCTAGTGAGAAAATGGACGACGACCATAAACCTCGCTTTCCTCAGGCTTCCCTTCCTGAGGGGCGTCAGTGGCCTCCTTCTCCAAGAACCAGGACGGGTCACCCTCTGTGATGGCTAAGCTAGAGCCGTTGCCAAGCCATCGTAGGAGGTTTCCGGTAGGATCCGCGCTGCCAAAGACGTAGTCCTCCCATCGCGGAGCCCGTAGGACCTCGAGACATTGTGCTGATGATCCAGGCCACAAAGCAACGATCCGTGATCCCGTTCTGTGTGATCGATACCACGACGAACAGTCATCTGTGTAGACGGTCCGCTTGAAGTACTCATCGATGTACTGACTAAAGTCAGCAACACGCTCCGGTCTGACCTCAAAGGTGGAGTAATCCTCCTTTTGTAGCTTTCGAATCATCTTCACTGCGTAGTCGCCTTGTCCTTCGTAGACACTGAGGAGACTACCAGAGCCGAGGCTGGAGTTTGGTCCGCCAATGAGTAGAAAGTTTGGAAATTCGTCCACGGCCACAGACAGGTATGTCTCTGGATGAGGTGACCACTTCTGCTCGAGCGTCACGCCATTGCGGCCAGTCACTGTGAACGTTGGCGGTGCTCCGACGTTGTATCCTGTCGCGCAGACCACCACGTCCAGCTCTATCTCCTCTCCGGTGCTGAGTTTCAGGCCCTTCTCAGACATCTCTTGAATAGGCGTATTGCAAAATACGACGTTGTCCTGCTTGAGGGACTCTAAATACCCGGGTCCCGGGGTGAGTCGGCGGCATCCAGGAGCAAACGTTGGGATGATGGCTTCAAAAAGATCAGGCCGGCCCTCTAGGCGTTTCTTCATATAATCTTGGAACTTTTCCACCGCGTTGGCCTGTTCGGGTGAGTCTTTGAGAGTAAAAAAGTACTTTTTGCTGGCTTCTTTCTCCAGTGTCTTGCGCATTTTGTGGTAGTGGTCCGGATGTCGTGCCATGTATTCCTGATCACGGCGGGAGACTGTTGTTTCCAGCCACAGACTTGGTTAGCGCCTCTGTTTCTGCATTGCCAATCGAGTGCTTGGCTGTTACGCACATTTTGAGTTGCCAGGTTCTCTCCCGAGTTTCATCATTGCGACATCCCCAAACGAGTTCGATACCCAAGTAGGGCTTCGGGCAAAGTTCCAGACCTTGATACCCTCGAGCGGTTGAATGGCTGGCACAATTTGAATCGCGCTAGACCCATTGCCAATAACACCGACTCGCTGGTGGCGAAGATCGACACTGTGCCTCTGTTAGTGGTTTAGGATCGTGTTGCTGAGTTTCGGGTGCTTGCCTCTCATCCCACTGCCCAGAATGAATGAGTTTTCCTTTGTAATCACCCAAACCTTTGATTCGAGGCCACATCACTTGATTCAACCCGCCCTTGGCTGAGATGACGACATTGGCAGTGTCCTCGAAGACTTCATTGGTCTTGATGTTGTGGATCTTGACTCTCCTACCAATTGACCCTGTCAGCCCCTATATCACCTTCTCTGCTCGGACTTGGGTGAAGGTTGAATGAAAGCTTACCAAATCTTCATTTCAGCGTCCCAAATACACTCCTTGACGGCATGAGAAGTCTTGATATAGCGCGTGGCACCATACCTCTCAGCGACGTCTTGCATATAAGCTCGAATTTCGGGTCCTGGGGCATAGAGCGAGGACCAGTATGGGTTCGGAGCAAAGCTGAACTGATACGAGTAGGCTTTTGAGTCCTCATTGTTAGTTGTCGGCCCATCTTGCCGGGTGTTTCCTCGGAGCCAATGAATATAAACTCACATGGGATATCGCATGCTAGCCCTGGGTAGCGGTTCAGCCACCTAAGACACAGTTAATATCAAGGACATACTGAACAGGCCATTTTCCGTTTTCAGCTTACCACACACCCGCAAGTCCATCATTTTGTTCGTACACCTGCAGCTGGACATTTCTGAGCCGCTGAGAAATCCTAGGACCTCGCATGTTAGGACTTGTTGCATCTTTTAGCCTTGAAGGCCCACAGAAAGCCAGTTGCTATGACGGCCTTGGGCTTTTGGCATTAGATGTTGAAATTAAAGCCATATCTGTCAAACAAACTAAGGCTGTGTAATCATGGACGATGGGAGAAAGCAATTCCCGCGGGACATTCACATAGCCCAGGAACCTTGAGAGCCAGACGAGATTGCTCAAGCAAGTACACCTACCTAATGCTAGCGTAGATGCCTGAGAACCCTGCTCCAATGATTATGACTCTCATGGGCCTCTGGTTCTCGACCGGCATCTCCTTGAGAGTGAACAGATCGTGGTTGATGTGTTCGCCCATGGTTTGGTTGGTACGAGTTGACCGTCAGAAAGGAGAAAGAACAGGTAATCGTGCTTACGTGGTTGTGACCTTCAACAGAGCCTAATCCCACTGACTGAAAGCGCTTTCCCGTTGTTTAAATGCGAAGATGGAGAGGAGAAATGCTCGCCAAGTTAGCGGGGGTATTCGGCAACGAGCCCAGTCCCGTGCACATTAGCCCCACAGAGCCGGTCAAGGTAGCTCGGCCCACACAAGGGAGGGGGTGGTTTCAGGGCCTGATCACCAGGTCGGTCCCACATGCGAAAGTTGGGTGGTGTAGGTTCCAGACACGTCTTAGGGCTACTCGGGTGGGACTCGGTATTGAAGCAGAGTCCACGGCAAGCGGAGAGTGAAGTGGTTGGAACGCAGGGACCGAGTCTCGAATCGGCTGGCCGATTTCGAGGGGTCTACTCCCACTTTCTCGAGATTGGGGGAAACGTAGGATCGCATAGGCACTCATATTAAAGTCGGAAAGGAGGGTTGGCTTCAGAGAGCTGCTGTCACTACCGTTACCGCTGGAAGGTCGATCCTTGTTGACACTCTTACTGCTGGCATTTCATCATGATGAAGTGTGTTAATGTATGTACCAAGCCCCGGGATAATCATGAGTTAACAGAAGCTGAGGAGGGTCTGAAGTAGTTTATCAAGACCCCCAACTCCTTGTGCTAGCTCAAATATAGTGCCGTCTCTCTTGGTTCCTCTATCATTCCATCCCAGGATCTGTTTGGAAACACCATCAATCGCTGGCCCATAAACTATCACATTCTTCTCCTTCGCGCCAAAAACCGGAAGGTCATCGCTGTTGCATACAAAAGACAGGACATCTTCGGCTAGTGATTTAGCCACACGTCTGTTCTGGCTGTCATATGTTTCCTCATAGTTGCCCCAGAGGTAGGCAATATCGAGGATATGATTCGCTCGACCAGTGTGAACACCATCCCATGGATTTTGCTCGTTGAAGTGGCCCAGAACGCAATCACCAGGAAATGACTCGGCAAGCTTCACAGACACAGCGTAGTAACCGACATCTGTGATGGCTTGAGTGATGCTGAGCAAGGATTCTTCGTCCGCCGTGTTGTCACTAATGTTATAGTGACCCATAACTTTGGAAGCTGCTGTTTGCCCTAAGCTCTTGATTAAATGAGTCAGGAAGCTGCTTGTGATGCCTTGTTGGCGGGCGCTGAGGTTGAGGATGTTGAAAATGGATCCCTGAGAGGAGGTGGTGAGTAAGAATTCCTCAATAAAGCAAACAGGTCCAATCTTACGTCAAACTGACTGTCGATGGAAAATAATCTTTTGCACCATCGATTGCGGGACACTGGAGATTGAACCATGTCATTGGTGCCCCCAAGAGTTGCTGCGGCCGTGATCAGGTCATGATCAATTGTAGGACCAACTGCCATCATTTCCTTTGAAGCATTGGCCAGCATGAGTTCTATTGGAATGCTCAAGAGGGACTCGATCCGTCTTTCAGGAGACTGCTCGTCCAGAGCCAGTGCCTGAATGGCAGAGTTGTAGACGGATTCAGCTGCCTCTGCTTCAAGCGGCTTCAATAGGACAGAGGAGCCTCCGAACAGCACTGCTTGGCTAAATAAGGCTTCTTCGTATTGCATATGGAAGTCGATTGACGCTGTAAGCTTTAGGTCAGAGACCAGCACAAATGGATATGGAGGGGTGCTGTATTACCTGCGCCAGCACTTTGCCCGACGATTGTGATCTGATCCGGGTCGCCTCCAAACCCAGAAATGTATTTCTTTATCCACCGCAGTGCAGCTTGTTGGTCTCGAAGGCCACGATTAGGTTTGAATCCAGCATCGCACAGCTCTTGCGAAGTCAAGAACCCTGGAATGCCTAATCGATAACTTGTTCAGGTTAGCGTTGATCTGGAGGATACCAGAGGTGTTGGCTTACTTGAAGCTGACTGCTATTATGGGCTTACCCATCTCTATCGACAACTTGACAATTCGGCTTTGGTCGTAATGAGGGTAAGAGCTAGAGCCAAGGGTAAAGCTGCCACCATGGACAAAAGCCAACACCGGCAGTCGGGAGCCCTCGCCTCGATCCTTTGGCAAGGTGATATTCAGGTTCAAACCGTCCAGGTCAGACATGGGAGGAACGTCAAACCTAGGGATAGCCTGTTGAATCAAGTCCATTTCAATCTCAAGCGCTCCATTTGGCATGACAACGGGCGGACTGGGCTACAGTCAGCGACATCACTGAAACCTGCATCATTCATGGACAAGCTCATACCCGTGCCTTGTGGCCGTGAGATGGCCCTTGCCAGGGTAGTCCATGATTTGCGCCTCTGCAAACCGATTTTCGAGAGAAGCGTACTTGACCCCAAGGCATTGGACAACCCCATCGCCATTTTTAACGCGAATATGTCCAATGATGGGGTGTTGTAAAAATGAGCTTGTCTCGGGAGCCATGCCTTGAGTCTGCTGAGGAGCGTAGCAAAACCGGTCGTGTTCCAGGAGAAATGAGGACGGATGAGAAATTACGAGCTCCAGGGGAAAAAGCAAGGAAGGGGATCACTGTGCTCGGAAGGGAGCAAGCGGCCGCCGGTCCGGGCCCATGCTCAGCTATTTAACTGCAAGTAGTTAGGATGTCACTAGTGCCACTACGTAGTGTCGTGTCGGATGCGGATAAGACAAGGAGGAGTCCAACTGATTGAGCAAGAGATCCGGTTGAACCCACACCTTCATTTCGCTTCCCCCGCTCATTTCCCCACATTCTTCAGGCTCGGCAGGTGGGACAGGATTTACCGAAAACGCGGGGAAAGGGACTGACTTGATCTCAACGAGTCAACAGGAGCATTGGTGGGGCCATGCTGTTCGCATGTGTTGTCCATCAATCACGAGTGTAACTAGCCAATGCAGAATGAATATTAAACCCCCCGGTGGCTCTCACGACTCGGCAACTCGGTATCCAACTACATTTCAAACGTCTACCACCACTTCGCCTGGCAACTGGACATAGAATACCACCATTGCCACTTCTTCATAGCCTTCATCGTCATCATGGCAAAAGACGTTGAACGCAACCAGCGTCGTGCTGACAATGCTCGCGCAGCCATCGAGTTTGAAGATGATCCTCATCGCGCCGCCTTGGAGGACGATCCTGAACACACTGCGGTTAGCTTCAAGACTTGGCTCGCCATCTTTGTAAGTTTCCCTCCAAGGCTTGGGTACAGAGGGGCTTGGAGTGGGCTAATTCGTCCCGTCTCAAAAATAGTCTATGGCTGCCTCTTTCGGCCCCGCGGTTGCTCTAGGATTTTCCTCTGTTGCTGCTGTTGTCGTCCAGATAACCAATGATCTTGGAAATGACGCTAATTTGGCTTGGGTTGTTGGCGCCTGGTCGTTGGCCACGGCATGCTCCTTCTCCCTTGGTGGACCTCTCAGCGATGTCTTTGGCCGTAGAGATCTCATTCTCGGCGGTCAGGCAGTTGTTATGATCGGCTGCATCGTGGGTGGCATCGCAAAGAATGTTGCCACTTTGATTGCGAGCGAAACAGTTATTGGCCTTGGCACCGGCTTCGTCTTTATCGCATACGCTGGCGTTCCTGAAATGCTGCCTAACAAGTGGCGCGCTATGGGTGTTGGAATCCTGGAGGGTGGCATCATGATCCCTTGGTAAGTCAAAACACAACCTCGAGTGCAGGCTCTGGTGCCGTGCACTCAATACCGGAACCAGAGCTGGCTCCGCTTGCCGAGTTCGAAAGCTAACAGTGGACTTCACAGGGGAATGGTCGGTGTCCTCCTTGCAGCTTCTCTGTTGGAGTATGCGTCGTGGCGCTGGATTTTCTACATCGGCATCATTGTCGAAGGTCTCGCTCTCGTTGGAACAGCCCTGTTCTACTGGCCAACATCTCGGCCTCGTGGCGACTTTGATAAAACTCGATGGCAGCAGTTCAAAGAGGTCGATTGGCTCGGACTCTCGCTCTTCACCCTGGGCCTAGCAACTGCCCTTGTCGGCCTGACCTGGGGCGGCAGCCCAGGCCATCCCTGGAACAGCGCAAGTTCCATTGTACCCATTATTGTCGGGTTGGCGGTCGTTGCGATTGGGTTCGTCTACGATTTCAAGTTCGCCAAGGCCCCTCTGTTCCCTGCGAAGCTCTTTCGCATGTGGCGTGGCTTTGTCGTGGTGCTGATCGGACTTTTTATATCGGGCATGAATTTCCATGCCATGTCTGCTCTCTTGCCCCAGGGATCCCTCTTCATGTTCACCACCGATAGCATTCAGATCGGCCTCATCTCACTCCCCAACAACCTCGTCACCACTGTTGTGGGAACCATCGTCCCTATCTGCGCACACCGACTAGGCCACATCAAGTGGCTTTTCGTGGCCGGCATGGCCTTCCAGGCAATCTTCCTTGGCGCCAGTGCGGCTACTGTCAACCCTAATAATAGGTGGGCATGGAGTTTCGTGCCAGCCTTTGGTGTTCCCATGTTCGTCATGGTTACCATTCTAGGCTACGCCATCGCTAGTCTACACGTTCCGCACTCTCATCTGGGAGTAGCTATGGGACTCCTGGGGACCTTCCGTTCGGCTGGCGGTGCTGTCGGAAATGCCATCTTTAATACCGTGTTCCAGGATAAGTTCCGCCTCTTTTCAGCAGACGAGATCACGAAAGCAGCACTGGCAAGTGGTCTAAATGCTGCTGATCTTGGTGCCATTATCCCGGGAACCATTGCTCATAACCTTGGCGTGCCCCATTCTCTCGACGGCATTGAGGGCATGACTCCCGCTATCGCAGAGACTCTTCGCTCGGCTGTGCGTCTTGCTTATGGCCGCTCTTTCCAGTTCGTCTTTTACATTACCATTCCCTTCGGTGTCGTTGCTTTGATCTGCTCTTTCTGGGTCGAAGATCCTGAGCCTTACATGACGAACCACGTGCAGTCGGCCATGAACAACCGACTGGATGAGAAAACATCTTCGAAGGATGGCTCAATCCAAGATGGAATCGAGGTGGAGAACGTGGAGAGAGCCGGGGAGCCCCATAGTATTGGCTAGGTGAATTCAAGGTACAGATGGGCCATTTCTGTCAACGATTGCACATCAGGGGAGCGTTGTGAATGGGTGATTGAGAGTTTTCGTGGTAGTCTCCAATGCGAATCTGGAGTCCAAGACCTATGTAAATTGAGTACAAAGTCAGCTTTAGGTATGCAGATGTTTGCAGATTTCCAGTGAGAACTCGTGTTCAGTCTGTCGATCCTGTAGGCAGCATTATGGTGCTCTGATTTCGTTCTGATTTGGGTCTTACCCTGTAGTGATTCTAGCCGCCAGTATGCTGTGCCAATTTGAGGGTCCAGCCAGGGACTAGACCCAACAGCATGCATAGAGCAAGACTGCAAACCTGATCCGTGACTTCTGTGAAGCAGCCCTCAAGAGCCGTTACTGTTCTGCGTGTCGCTACAGCATATGAGGTACACTTGCCTTGCGTATCAAACATTCTACAAAACATCATAGTTGACCTTCGGATGTCTAGTGAAAGGAGTTGGGCCAACCCATGAGAGCAAAGGTCATCCTGTCTCGGCACATCTATCCCAATCTCCATTTGTAGCAGATATCGACGAGTCCACAGGGTGTCCTACGTGATTTCGAGCCTCCCACGGCCACATTTTTGACAGTTAATCTTGTGATTTCAGTTCGAGACTGAACCATCGCCAAACTCCTGGGCCCGTGTGAGCTGTCACCTCTGCATAAGGCCTAAATAACCCAGAAGGGATTCTGTACAATATATTATGCCTCTCTCCAGGCAGGATCATTAAGCTGAAGCAAAACGGCCTAACCCCCGGTATTGCCCTTGGCAACTGTGCTTGTTGCGTGGTCTATCTGGCCCACTTGAACTATATTAAAGTTTCCCTCAAGATGTCATAGCGTCCCACATGAACCTACACACATTGCTCGTACTTCAAGTTACGTTAAGTGTGTAGTTAATACTGGGCAGTGAGAAGTGAGTTAGGGGGAGGTCTCTTCTGTAGCTTCTTAGCTTCTTTCAGAGGGTACCATATATCAACATACATTTCTGATGAGATGTCCAGTGCCTCTCATTTCGCATGTTTACATTGGCCACAACCCCCTGCAGTGGCCCCAACTGGACCCATACAGAATTCACAAGCAAAAAGAATGTTGCCTTTGTGGATATCTTTACGTATTGGGATACTGAATAACCTACACCATATCACTCTAGATGCATTTCATGATCCATGGGTACTCCCAAAAGAATCATTTTGTACCATTCAGAGAGTACGCGAGCATCTCCCTTCATTTACAATCTTAGGAGACTCTAAACGCTAAGAAACTCCACGGAACATGTTGAATCGTACGTAGCCCAACTGAGGCAGGTGACTTCAGTAGCATGACGTAGCAGCCTTGCGAGGCGGATTCCCTGACACTGCTTTCGGAACGCGTCCTGACGAAGACACGTAGGCTGCAGCTATCTTACTAAGCAGACGGGTCACATCTTAAGCTTTCGAATCAAATCCTGGAAAAGGGGCAGCGTTGCTGCGCCTACATATGTCGACGTCATTGGTTAAGCCGCCTCAGCTGCAAGGAAGAGGACTGATTTAGTTTCACCTCGGTTGAAGTTTGGTCCATCCTTGCAAAAGTAATTTATCAACCGTAGTAATACTTCAACGACTTCAGTGATAAAAAGATAGACAGGCCGACGGTATAACGGAACTCAGGAAGAACTAGGGAGTCTCTCCTTAACGCTGGCATTAGGGTTACAAGAGCAAATGTACTAGGTAGAAAGGAGGTAGCGACCTAAGAGAAGATAAAAATATATATAGCCCAGGTTCCTCGGACAATTAGAAAGAGCCTCTTGTGGTTACAGTTAGTCTTCATCTTCACTAAGATATCTACGAATCCGACTACAGTACTTTTCCAAGCTTATAGCTCCTCAACGTTGCTATTTTAGCGGTAGCCAGACAAGTCCATACTATGCCCAAAGATCAAGATGTATATAGTAAGCATAGGCCTTCAAACTATGATAAGATCAAAGTCAAGAACGCCACTATTTCTGAATACAGCTACATCATTGTTGGTGGAAGGGTGGCTAGAATGACTCTTGAGAAGCGTTTGACTGAGACTAGGGGTAAGTTCACCTCCCACCAGAATGCTTTTTAACAGCATTTTTATGCCTTATTATTAATCTATCTTTGGGCACACAGAATACCAAGTCCTCATTCTTAAGGCTGGAACATTGTGAGTTACAGAAAGGAATAGCTCTAAGTAGTTTGGACTAACGGAATACTCAGCCATCAGGGTGAAGCATTCAGGGACCAAGTACGATTAGAACCTAACTCGCACCCCCTCGCCTTTAACGAACGATCGAGAGATCCCTCTCTCTATTGGTATGCTTTAAGGGAGGACTCTGACTTCAGCAGAGTAAGACCTTCATGCCTCCAGAACTAGATCTCATTGAGGCTTTTAATGATACTTGGGACTTGGATTTCCATGGTTTCGAGGGGGCTGTCCATTCTTCTAGCCCTCGGTCAATAAACCTGGCAATTCATCTCTATGTCATTGGATTCATTTACTTTATTTGTCAATTTTTTACTTATTATTACACTCAATGGGGCAATCCTCAGAAGCTGATAGAAGACCTATCCCATCAAACGCCAATCCTCACAAGCCAGTTTGACAATAGGGAGGGTCAGACACGGTTATAACACCTGTCCTTTGGTTTGAAACAAGCACAGATCCAGGCATGAGATAGACTGCATAGATGTATCAAGTCCTTGTGGTCCATGTACTAAGAGACCTTCGGGGTCTTATCGAAAGCCCCGCACGTCAGCAAAGACCAGGGGCAAAACCGTAACCGATCTCTGTCACGTCCGCGTTTTATGTCTCCCTCAGGAAATGGAACCCCTCTAGCCAAGCAATACGCAGACAGAGTGACATAAAAGGTCGCGCAGGCAACATGACTTTGATAAACTGTTTTATTCTCGCACTTCAATTCGGTTTCTCAACTACTCTGGCAGTAGCATTTTTACGTTAAAATTTTGATATTCTTTGTTTGTTTCTCAATTATTCTTCCAACCTGTGCCTTTCTTCCCATCCCCTAAGTTGCCTCATTCTGTCAAGCACCACTCAATTTCCACCAAAATGAAGTTCTCTGCTTGCACAACCGTGTTCCTAGCTGGAATGTCCATGGCGATGCCGCTACCACAGCTCGGAAGGTTCTTGGGCATTGGCAACAGCGACGCCATCTCCCAGCTGGAAGAAACCTTCGATCGGGACAACCCCAACGGCACCCCCGCAGCTCCAGGCGACCCTGCTGATCTCAATGGTGACGGCGTCATCAATCCGTTCGAGGCCGGGGCGCAAGTCAGCAAGCGATCAAAGGAGAAGCGCCAATCCGGCAACGACATCATTTCCCAGCTTCAGGGAACCTTCAACCGGGACAACCCCAATGGCACACCTGCCGCCCCAGGTGACCCGGCTGATTTGAACGGTGACGGTGTTATCAACTTCTTCGAGGCTGGTGCCCAGGCTGGCTAGGTGAGCTGACTCCCACAAAACCGTTGCGCCAGTGTTTTCCAGGACTAACAACTAATCAGCTTGAGATCGCCTTTCATTTCGTTCAAGATATCATACCTTGTCTTCCCTTGCAGCTAACCCTGACTCCTTTTGAGCTGTCATCAGCTACAAACGAAGCCAGGCTGATCTAAAGCAGCAGCAGACGTCTCCCAACACTGCTATAGCTGAGGGGTATATAGTAGTATGTCTAGACGAGAGGTGACACTTGGAAGTCGACAAATAGGACTAAGTTAAAAGAATAATCTAAAATAAACTTAGCTATTATATTTATGTATCCTCTTATTCTTTATAACTCTAAAATATCACTTAGGGGACGCCGGTAGGCATTTTGGCCACCGGTCACTCATCGTCATTGGAAGCTACCAAGTGACTGGTCAGGACACTGTTACTGGTACAACGCTGGTCATCACTTTAAGCTCCACAGTCTATGTTTCCCTAGCGAGATAGCCTGATGGAAAAGCCAAGACTGCAAGCGGCCGGCCTTTGTTGCTTGGCATCGATTCCCCAGTAGAATAATCTCCTCCCTGTGCTCGCCACATTTTCGGCCGGCAAAGCACCTGGATATGTATAGGTGCAAGAGGCTAACATGAATGCTATTGGCCGCTAAGGTTCCAGATATTGTTTCACATTTGGCCAACCCAAAACAGTGAAAGCCGTCTCGGGTACATTTCAAACACCGGTACTAATATGTGCGGCGTTTCAAAAAGTGGACCGCTGAATGTGACGCTTCTGGCAGCGCAGGTTCTTCTCGTATACCTCCACAAACTGCCTAGACCACCACAGCAAGAGTAATCACACCGAGCAGGCCCCCGCCACGAAAGAGGCGTGGCAGTCGGAGAAAACAGTGACATCGGATTTTCCTTGTGACCGGAGGCATATGTAGCAGTGCTGAATTGTCCTTGTAGCACGTAGCAGTGATGGTATCCGGTACGCCTCCCAGGGGATGGTGTTGAGTTTGCGGGCGGGAACCATCCAATGGCAGGATGCGCAATGCGAGATAGGCATGGTCCTGTCGTGTGTGAAGGCTTGGTAAAACGACCTTGAATCTGTCCTCCCTCTATCGCTTGGCTCCTTGTGCGGGTCGTCGCGAGGCTCGTCGTTGAGCCGCTTCTGATCTTTTTCGTTGTCGGTCCAGCCATCATTGGTGGTCCCGCTCTATCGTCGTGCTGGGAAGAGGGACCTTGAGTGGTTTGTGCCATCCCACAGCGACAGTTAGCGTTCATGTCTTCCATCGTACGGCGGGTCTCATCTACTGGGCTCAAACGTCGTATGCCGTAATTAGGGAGTGTTGTGGTGACGGGTGCCGGCGTGCGAGATCGATGTTGTTCTCTTTGTGCTTTATCGACAGCGCATCGACGATCTAGATAATCTATTGTGCGATGGGTCTCGTCCATGGCACCTTGATCATCTTCGGGCATCGAAATGCCGCTGCAACGTCAGCGGAGACTCCGCCTTTTCTTTTCACTTATGGCTTCAGATTGGCTCTCATTCTCCCTGGGCTTCACTTGCGTCAAAGACTCAGACGTATTGGTCAGTCTCCCTGAGAAGATGGATGATGCGGAAGTCGAGTTGGGATGCCCTCTCGGACCAAACTCCATACCACGAAAAATCCAAAATTTTATTGCTCTTTGCAAGATATGTATAGCTATGAGGAGATTTAAGAACTCTCTCAGAAATGGGATAACCGCGAAAAACCAGATAAAGGTAACTCAGTGATAGTTTCTGCAAGTACGTTATTACTTCTCTTGACCAGCTTACTCAGAGGTATCCTATCAAGGGCCGGGTTCCAGTTATAACAAAGAACACAACATACCACTGGTGATAAAAAACCCACTGTTAGCTGAGCCGCTGTTGGCAGCCCTGATGGAATACGTTGATAGGCCGTATATCTGGGATATGGTAATGGACCCCCGGGCCCGGTCTTCAAGGTCCCCTAGGATGATGCCCATCGATTTAACCCACAAATGCTGCAGAGCAAGGGACTCTGTCGTCGTGACTGCAAAGTGGGGGAGAGACTAGACATGGGGATGTTGGTTTCATACGTCGATTACTTGGCTGAAGTGAAAACGGAGGCTTTCTTAGTCCCCCAGACATGGCTCAAAGCAGCGTAGCGACTATTGGGGTAAACCGAACTTCTTGATATCAAACGGAGGCTAGAGACTGAGATGATCTTACATAAAGGAGGCAGCTGGGAATCCCATTTTTGTCTTGTCGTGGACTATATGAGGGATGGTTCTTAAGGCAGTTTCGCAGCCATGAGCTTCCGAGCTGCGTATTCACTTTGGAACCGGCAGTTTCTTGCTGTTCTAGATGTAGTTGAGCGGTATCCTCATACTCATCGGATTTCTTGCATGTGAAACTATCCTAAACAACAATCGCGTTCTGAAGTTCGATACTCCATTGGCTCTACTGATGCGTATGTTTCATTATGCGGGAAGTTCCCATCGGAGTGACTATAGGAACGGTTCTCCCCGATCAGGTGGCAGATGTGGCATTGGGTAGCATATGAAAGCATGAAAGACAATGGTGTTTTCCTCTAGGGTAACAGGCACAGTATGAGAGCTTTTGCAGCTAGGCGGAAATGTCATGGCAGGTGGCAGGGAGCGACTTCAAGGTAGCTGACCACCAAAAGATCTCTGACGACTGGGATGACGATGACGACGATGATAGTGCCGAATCACCTCACGTATGCGATAAATCGCCACCATACTCAGTGGTGCGGACAACGGAAATATGGGCAGAGCAATACTTAGTAAAACCTAATAGTTTCGAATGCATCAGGTCTTGTAGCACTATGATCACTCAATCGTCCAATCTCCATAAAAGTCGGGATGAATATAAAGTTGGCCCAGCTGGTCTTCCCTCCAGTTTGTCCCATCAACTCTCTGTCCCCCAATGGTCCAGTTCCGTATTGCAATGCCCAGCGTTAGATTTTCCTGCCCAGGAGTATAGTTGTCGATGCCCTCTCCAGCATTCATTCCTACCACGCTACGCCCAAGCCTTACAACAGTGTCGTTGTGCATTTTCTCGAACCGTACGTTTTGGATCTCCAGATCGAAATTCTGCAATGGCGCTATTGTCATGAGGGCTCCACAGATCCCCTCGCAGACGAGATCGTTGATGCGCAGCGACATCTTGCGCGAAATATCGATATCCTTGGGGTCCGCATAGATTGGCGACGCACCTAGAATGGCCGATGGGACATACGCGCTGGGCTGGATCCACCTGTTATGGATGATGCGGACTTTGTTTACGGACACGTCGCCAACATTTCGTGGCTTCCATCCCATCTGGATAACTGCGTTGTTTCGGGCTTTCCAGATGGTCAGTCTATCGAGCTGAGCCCCAGAGTGGTAAAGCTTGATGGCATCGTCGTTGACATGCCAGAAAACGTCTTGGACAGTACCGTTGTACATCTGTGTGCCATCGGTTTGGAAATAGAAGGCCCCGACCTGCTTGTAGTCCCGTATGTGGGCGCTGACCTTGTTGTCCTCCTCATGCAGGGTATGATGCATAGGATAGAGGTCCATGGTGTTGAAGGGAGGTGAATTCAGCGTCGGCCCGATGCAGTGCCATGTCTGGTTGTCCATAACAGATTGGTGCCAGAACATACGCAAACTGTGTCGGTCGTCTTTGACTGCGGTGTAGTCCTGGATGGTGTTGGCCATGTACGCGTAATGCTCCCCGGAGACCACACCATTGCCAATGGTATAGAAGTCCGCACGGCGAGTAGTGAATTCCAAAGCAGCCTTGACATATGAACCAGGCTCGAAGTATACATAATGCGTGTTCGGGTGAAGTATGATATGATCCTTGCCGAGGATGCCGTTCTTCTCCATCCAGTAGACCCCGGCCTCGAAGTATAGCGTGGGCTTTGAGCCAATGCTCTGCTGTGTTACGCTACCAGGCTTCACCACCTGTGTGTCCGGTGATGTCTTGGACGGGATGAGGTCGTCTGGTATCATGGGACTGGCGAAAATAAGGAGTGCGTTCCTGGGTTCCTCGCTGACGATAATGCCACCCTCAGACACGTATTCAGTCCCGTCCGATCTGTAGGTATATAGGTCATTCTGAAATTCGATTGAGAAACGGGCGCCAAAATCTTGGTATGGGATTCGTATGTCGATTTTATCCGCACCAGAGCTGGTAACAACTAAGCCTAGGTCTACCGGCCGGACTACCACGTTTGATGCCGGACCGAGCGAGGACCCATCCGTGGACACAATTCGAACATCGACATCCCGACCGTACTGGAACTGGGACCATGCCATATTGATCCCCGCATTGACTTCAATAGTTACCCCATCGCCATCGGTGAGATTGTACTCTCGACCGGGCTGGGCAGGGTCAAACATCTTTCCGTTGCCGTTGCGTGGGATCGACTCATAGACAAAGGAGCGTTGAAAGCTATTCTCTCCCGCTGGAGAAACAAATACATTGTATCTGCGTGAGCGCCTGACCTCGTTTGGTGCTGTGGCGTTGTTGGTGTTGACAGAGGACTTGTCATGCCACCACGTCGTTAAACCGGGAACGCTTGACCTGCCGGCGGCCATTTGCACATTGGCAAGGAGTAGGCCAGTAAGGGTGAAAAGATATAGATGCATGGGAGAATAATAATTGTGGACGGAGTAATATAATCTAGGACAATTTTCCAGTTATTAGGGTGATTATGAGCCTTATTATATGCATTTCACGATACAGCACTGATGTCATCATTGACCTGGGGTCCCCACGGGGAATGAAAAGTGTCCCCACCCGGGCAATTACCCAGTTTGGAAAATCACCGGATTTGTCTGATGACTCGGTTATTTGCCCTGGTGAGGATAGTCTGCGGAGCGGTGAGGGCTTGGCAATCGGTAATTATTAAACGGGTAACTAGCCTGCAAATGGCTATGATTTGGCATGGTGTGCTAAACCTGTTCAACAATGATTGGCCCAACTGTAGATGACTTCTCCTTGTCTGGTGTTTTTTCCTCCGTGGAATCGCTGTCTTCTCCACGATCCAATTTCTTAGATCGGAAAAGCTTGGCAAATTTGGAGCAACCTTTTGCAAGAAACCCATACGAGATGACAAAGGGTGGTGCCACAAAGTAGACAACCTTTGCAAACCACTCATCAGGGAAAATGCGGACGACCACACCCCATGGCAGACTGAATGCTGCGACAAGGATTGAAATAGCCCACTGAGGACCGTCGAGACCATCAGGATCGATATCGAAGACTCGGTTACCCACGAAGACAATGGCAATCTGTAGGCCGATCATGATGAGGTTGATAACAATAAAAAACCAGTTTCGGTGGACTCCCACGAAAATATTAAACTTATTGTCGAGCCGACGGCAGTTTAGCTCGTTGAAGATTTGCATCCAAACGAAGACATTAAAGATGAGAGTATCAAGTTGAAGCTTCTCACTTTCAATGCTGACATCGTAGTTGAGAATGGCGCCACCGGCGAAATAAAGGACGAGGATAACAATGAGCTGGAAAATAGATTGACCGATGATCATCTTCCACATCTTCGGTTGTTAATATTGTCATAAATTAGGTGAAGGTGATGATGGACTTACTTTCATGGTGATGAGCGGTGCAGACTTGGGTTGGGGAGGCCTATCGAGGATGGCATCTGTGGGGGGGTCTGTGGCCAGAGCCAGGGCAGCCATTGTATCCATAATCAAGTTAATCTGTTGAAAGTCAATATCCAACTTGGGGATGCGCTGAACTTGATTCCCACTTACCCATAGCAGCTGCACGGCTTTGAGAACTGGCTCGTAGTCATCATTATACATGGAAGTAACAAACGACAGGATGACCGCAGTGATATTGACAGTGATTTGAAACTGTTGATATGTCAGCTATGTATATGGCTTCTCGGGTAATGGTAAAATACCTGCAAAAACTTCTGTACAGCGTCATTAACAGCCCGGCCCCACTTTAGGGCAGTGATGATCGAGGCAAAGTTATCATCCATAAGGATAATCTCGGAAGCCTCTTTCGCTACTTCGGTACCTGAAATATCGTGTGGTTAGCTAGCTTCCGTAAGCCCACGACAACGGGCCAATAGAGTCGACTGAAGATACCTGAAATACCCATCGAGAAGCCAATATCAGCAGCCTTGAGAGCTGGTGCGTCATTAGTGCCATCACCTGTCACAGCCACGGTTTCTCCCAAGGCCTTGAGACGTGTAACCAAGATGCGTTTATCGTCAGGCGATGAGCGGGCTAGAACTTGTAGTCGGGGGATGATCTTGTCGAGTTCCTCCTCGGATAGTTTTCGGAATTCAGGGCCTTCCATGATAATACCACCATCAGTAAAGATGCCGCATTCCGTGGCAATAGCTCGGGCAGTGACCAAGTTATCTCCTGTAACCATCCGAGTCACAACGCCAGCACGCTTGGCATTCTGAACAGCCTGAGGAACGCCAGGGCGGACCGGATCCTGGATGCCAACGACACCAAGAAGGGTCAAGTCACCCAGGCTTTCGAGATCAGGCACCTCCTCAAAGTCCTTGTACGCCATTCCAATGGTGCGAAGAGACTTGCTTGCGAATGCAAGGATGGCTTCCTCCGCGGATTTGCGGTCCAGGGGTTCGAGGTCACTGGTGATTGGGTTTACCTGCTGCGTGCAAAACCCGACGATGATTTCGGAAGCTCCCTTGATGAGTAATCTGTAGCCAGACGGAAGCTTGATGACTGCGGTCATATATTTCTTGACAGAGTCGAAGGGCTCGATGATGACGATTTGTTCGTTTGCCCTGGTTTCCGAAAGGGACTGCATGCCAAGATGGTCCCTGGCAAGCTGTAGTAGCGCAGTCTCCGTCTTGGAGCCGATGAATGTTGTCTCTCCTTCATGTGTTCCTTCAAAAGCCGTCGAGTTTATGGCCACTGATTGAGTTATGAGCTTTCTGGTGTCTTGAGACAAGCTCGAGGCCCACGAAGAAGTATCATCGGTGAAGCTGGAATTACCAAAGCGGCCGGCGGTGACGGTCATTTTGTTCGTAGTCTGAAAGTTAGCAAGGTTTTTCCCTCTTGTCCAAGGTGACTTACCAGAGTTCCTGTCTTGTCTGAACAGATGCAAGTAGCATTACCCATAGTTTCGCATGCCCTGAGTACTCTGACGAGATTATTCTCCTTCAAAAGGCGCGTCGTAGCAAAGGCTAGCGCAAGAGTGACAGCAAGAGGTAGACCTTCAGGCACAGCCACAGCAATGATAGCAATGGCCACGACCAAAAGGTCAACAAAAGTCGATGCTTTCTCTTCCGCCGGCCTGTCGTCTGCAGGGAGATGTGCACAGAAGCGGAAAAGGAGGATAAAGAACATGAGCACTGAAGCACCACCACCGAGCTTAGCAATAGCCACTGCTAATCCTTCTAGCTTCTTTTGCAGGGGCGTCGACTCAATATCCGTCCGAACTGACATCATTATTTTGCCAAAGCTGCTGTTGGTCCCGACCGAAGTACAGAGGAATGTCCCCATGCCTAGGTACAAATTAGTAACACTTCATGGTCCCTAGTGTACGTGTGTCTTACCTTCAAGAACCCTTGAACCGGAAATGATAAATGGGTCAGGGTCTTTGCTGCTGTTCCAGTCTGGTGCAAAGGCCTTTGCGCCGGGCGTCTTTTTCAAAGCGTCTGACTCGCCGGTTGCAGTTGATTCATCGCATTTGACATTGTGCCCATCGATAAAGATGCCATCAACAGGAATCAAGTCACCCGGCTCAAGGTAAAGAACATCTCCGACGACCACATCGACAACGTTGACAAGCATAGACTTGCCGGACCGAAGCACCTTGACTTCTCTGTCATCCTTCTTGGTGTTCAGCTTGACGAAAGCCTTTTCTTTTTGCCAGTCATTGTGCGAGGCGACTACCACGACAATGACAACAGCGGACAAAATAGCAACGCCTTCAACCCAATCAACGGGCGTAGGGTCGCCAGGCTTGTGGGCTACACCAAAGGTCTCGTAGAGACCGAGCGCAAGGGATATGACGCCAGCCACCAATAGCATGATCAGAACTGCTTCTTGAAGAGTGATCCATGCCAGCCTCCAGATTGACTTGGGCTTTTTCGCTGGAAGCTGGTTGCGTCCATACGTGCGAACTCTTTCGGTGGATGGACTGTGCGAGGAAGTATGCGGTTCGAGCTCATCCACGCTGAGACCAGCTTTGAGATCTACACGGAGACTGCGAGCAAGGCCCTGGAGGCCACCAAAACCCTTGAGGATATCGAGTGATTTGGGGTCGAGTAATTGGCTGAGTTGATCGGGACTATGGGGGAATGGCCTGTTGGGGTCTTCGAGGTCGACATCTTTAGGATGGACCGGGTCGAAATACTGCGGTACATCTGACAGGTAGCTACTAGGCGCAACAGTTGTCCCGTCAGTGGAGGAGATGGTGTCTGCTTTGCTCGTCGACTGCTGGCGTGGATCTAACAGTGCCTTTGGATCGAGCAGATTGCTTGACATGTTGCAAAAGTATAAGGTAGGCCTTTCGACTTTATCTGAGGCTCTAGATAAAGGGAATCGTTGTGTAGGGAGTCGGCTCAAGAACCAATGAACTATGATGGAGAAGGCATCTTGGTCAATACGTGGGGCGGTTTACATTCTAATATGTACTTATGTCTGCCTGTGTATCTCTGCAATCGAAGATTGGGGTAAAGCTGCATCGCGACCACGTTCGAAAGCTTAGCTCAAGTCTCAGCAGGGGAGCTGTTGTCGAGATCACCAAAGGGGGGCCACGGGGCTCCTCTTCCCAACCAATGACGGCACTGGGAGGGATCTGATAAGCGCCACGTTGGCGTTGGTTCGAACAAAGCTGGAGAGAATATGCGTTACGTAAGCGGATACCGAACTCCGTCTCTTCTTGATTGAGGAAAGATCAGCGATCACGGCACGGACCAGAGCATCCATGTCACCAGCACATCCAATGAAGGGGCAAGTTTGATATTGGTAATCGGCAACGGAAATGAAGAGCTTGGGCCATATCTTGTTTGTCTTGCATGCACTGCCTCTCCTCGATGATGTAACGCTGTTAACCGAGCCTAATAAGTTGAATATACGTCAAGGCAAAGGGGCAGATGGAGATTGAGATGTGAGAAAAGAAAGAACCAGCTCGATAGCGCGACAGGTACACTTGCCTGTCCTCTACTTCTGCTACCTGCTATCAAACGACCCATTCCTCAAAATGCATTTACTTCTGTGCTACGAGCTCAATGATATCTTGTCTATGTCGAGACTTACGAAAAGGCGAAACGCTGTCCCATGTTCAGCAGCCTCGACCTTTTCAACGGTAATAAGAGGGTGGTGAGGAGTACTGTGTTGTTTACACTATAGAAAGTGGGAGGTGGGTGCTGAGTTGCCATGCGCCATGATAGCCGCTCAACTGTACTCATCATTTATGACGATATTTGCTGCACCCTTTTTTGCACGAATCTAGTCAATATGTCCGTCCATCATATTGATTTAGTCCGCCGGTGCAGGCCCACAACTCCACGCGTAAGCCGTTCCAGAAGGTGTTCCAGCTCCATACCCTGGCTACTGCGCGCTCGGACATTATGCACCGATACGTTGGTGTTATCGGACTTCCGGGTCTCCGATACATTTGTCGTCCCAGTCAAATTTCCCCATCCTTTCGTTTCCATCGGCGATCCGTCTTTCCGATTACCTCAACTTCTTTATGCGAGGCGATGCAATGCCTCCCCGGCGCGCCTGCGATGTCTGTTACAAGCGAAAGGTAATTAATCACATGTTTCATCGTCCAAATGACACTGGCAGAGATTGTTCGAATAACGCCGGCTTGTTAGATCCAATGTATCATCAAGACTCAGGGCGATCCCTGTGACTGGTGCGGGAGCCAGGGCGTGGCCTGTACCTTTGACAGAGTCATTCAAAAAGACCCAAACAAGAGGTAACCTTTCTTCGAATGACTCTGCCTATTGCCGAGATAGCACAGTTTTGGAAGCCTGACGCAAGACCTTAGAACCACATCCGATGTTGTCCAAGAACTGTCCCGACGAGTAGAAACGCTCGAAGAAGCCCTCCAGTCTGCACTATGTGCGAATAAGCCCATTGGAGACGCTTCGCCATGGCTAGAAAGGCCGTTTCCCGAGAGGTCATGTGTCGAACCATCGAGCATCCGCCTGAGAGCATCTCCCATCGCTACGGCCCTCGGCCAACCGTCCCCCATAAGCCCTTTCGACCTTGCTGTGAATACCACACTGGCCCAGACAACTCCGCCCAAGCCTACCTCCAAATTGTCGCGATGTCAAATCGGTAACAATTGGTACTTCAAAGGGATAGGGATTTTGTCCGAGCGTGGTCGGCAGTGGATCTCAGACGGTGCAGGAGAGCGTGTGTTTCTGGAGAAGTTTGACGTATTCTCCAACCCGTTGGGGACTGCACCACGGCTTGGCCCTGCTACATTTCCTGACCGGCCGAGAATGCTGCCCTCACAAGTTACCTGTAGGCATCTTGTCGACGTCTTCTTCAAATCAAAGACCTCTATGGTCTTTACTATCCTGGAGAGAAGCCTCTTTGAAGGAACAATTGCCAGAGCGTACGGTGATGAATGGGCTGATCTAGGACGCCGGACATCAGCTGAGGCCTGTCTCTGGGCCATGATTGCTCTCGTCGTACGCACGACAGACGCTCGGCAATTAGGTCTCACCGTCGAACCAAACCATTGCGGTCATGAAGCCAGCCGCCTGCTCACCATCATCAATGGCAATACGAACTTGGACAGCTTGCAGGGCACCCTTCTTCTGGTAAGGAAACGGAGCATCACCGAATATTGTCACTGAGGCTCACTGCTGACTTCCAAATAGTGGGCAAGTCAAAAAATGAGAGGACAATGCCGAGAGGCTTCCGTCACCTTCAGAAGCGCATGTCGCATGGTATGTGACCTTGGCGGCCATTTCCCGCTGTCACGACTGGCTATCCTTCCGCAACATATTCCCACATTCGACGACCCAACAAAGCTACAGATCCGAAGGTTGTTCTGGATGTGCTACTGCTATGACAAGGACATCTCGTTGCGTACCGACGAGCCGCCACTACTTACTTCGGATCATTGCGATGTGACCGAGTCCGAGGAATTTAGCAAACAGTCACGGGATACAAACCTCGCAAAGATTAAAGAAAACGCAAGTCGACTACTCTGCTCGCCCCGAGCTTTCAAATACACCGAGAGCGAGCTTCTTGCGCACGTTCGACAACTTGACGACGAGCTTGAGGAATGGCGATTGTCAGTTGAACCACCCTATCGTCCTAGATTATCCATCCTATCAGACTCGTCCTTCTCACTGCCCTCAACCATGAGCCTGGAGAACCGCACGTATTTGATCAATCTACAGCTCGACTACCTTTTTACTATCATCAATATCCACACGTTGGTCCGAAAGTGTGGAGACCTGGAAGAGAATCTGCCCGATGACCTACACAGCGTCGTGCACTCGAGCGCTGATCTATCGATAGAGGCCAGTCGCTCCATTTTCCGCATCTTGGACACTGTCGTCGATTTCTGGAAAGAGGATTCAGCATGGGTCGTGTCCCACTATGCGCCGATGGCTGCCATGCCGCTGTTTATGAACATTCTTATACACCCTCTTGGCCATACAGCGGACAGCGACTTGCACATCTTGTCATCGATAAGCAGCATCACGCGCAAAATTCCAGCAGAAAGGCTTTCGATAGAGGAGATAGAGCAGATCCGAGAGATAAGCGATTTCGTGATGGAGCTCGTCCGACTTAGTCATAGTGCAGCCTGGAAAGTCAAAAGGGGAGAGAGGAAGCATGACCTTGATATTATCCATGAATAGAAGAACCATAGGCCTCTAGGTTTAGCTATCCTAGGCTACGAGGCATTTCTCGCAGCTATAGTAAGGCAGAAAAAAACATTTCTAGTATAATTAATATCATTATTAAATACTATATACAACACGGAGCTGCCTAAGTCTCTGGTGAATGTTCAAGTGTGTCTCGTGGCTTCCATCCCTTTTCGAATAACTGACTAATAAACCAGAACTTCAGCTCATACCTCTGAGTGTTTCTAACAGACGCCATATACTCTACTGCCAAGAGATTTAGCACGTGCCATTCTCAGCGACTACTAGGTTAAGGGGAGGGGGGGTGGTACTAACACTGAGCGCCAACATTTTGCTTCAACGCTCGCAAGAATGATACTTGCTCCTTATCAAGCTCAGCCATTTTGCGGAAAGAAGGAGCATTGTAGTCGACATCATCAGAAAAAGGAATCTCCCCCTTGCATGCGGTGTGGAAATGGGCAAGGATAGTCTTCGCCCCGGAATGAATACCTCGGATTAAGGGCATATCGAGGTAGACAACCTTGTCGGGGGTTTTAGCATGTCCTGAAGAGATACGGGAAGGGATGGGCTTACCGGAGCCTTCCGCTTAGCAGCAAATGCTTGCTGGAAGCTTACGCCCTGCTCATAATTGTGTAGTAGGATAAAGACAGTCAGGAATATTCTGAACCAATTCTTCGTCTTGTTCTCGTAAACCAACGCCTGCAGGTCCCTGAGAACTGAGCGACGCAGAGGATCCAAAATCCTTTGCATGATGATGGAGCCGAGCTGATAATCGATGTACGGTGGTGGCGATATCCAGTCGGGTGCCCGGAAGGGGTTTTTTAGGTCCTCAGCTCCCATATTGTAGTCACCGCAGCACCGCCACCGGCCCTCAATTAAGCGACAGGCTACCCAGAGTCGCAACACATTCTGCAACAACATATCCTGAGTAGGATTTAGAAAAGCCGGAAGAGGGGACTTCGGAGAGAATACTCACAGGCTCAGGGAAAAAACAGAGTCGAAGAGTCATGTGGAAGACATCGAATGTCAGATGGTCCGTGTCGTCAAGCAGGGTGTCGAGATAAAGCCCAATGGACTCATCTAGGAATTTGTTCAAGGCGTCCGTTGCTTGGTCAGCATCAACTATGGAGAATGGGATACGATACATCGGTCTGCTCTTGAGGTCGAGTGCCTCAGGCTCAACTGGGGGTTTGAATTCGCGGACAAGATGGCAAACTGAGCCGCAGTCTTGAGTGATGTCGAGCGAAAATTCACGCTTGCCTATCCAATCTTTTTCAAGGTAGAAGTCCCCATACCTACTACCAACCATGGGGTGGTTCCTGTAAAAGTGAAGGTAGTCTAGGCCTGTTCTGTTGAGTATCGAGTCCGAAATCTTGTATCGGAGGCAAGGAAGTCGAGACAGCCGGGGCTTGGATTTCTTGCAGGGCATGCAAGGCCCGGTTGGATCAGTCGGGTCGCGTATGCACTAGTAATTGTGAGTTATCTGTTATCCCATGTGTCCCAAGATGATGCATTTACTCTTATACGCTGCATTCGACATCTGATGCAGCCGCCCGCGTCTCTGACTGCCGCAGTTTCGGCGCGATGCTAATCATTATACCTTCTCCTTTTTTGCTTGGGTCTGAGACCAGCCAGCTGTAACTGGTTGGTTTGGGCTTGCCCCATCTGGCGACCTGGGCCTGATCTGGAGGCTGGTTTCGGGGCTAGTGCAGGAAGTAGGGACTTTGACGTGATAGACGGTGGAGCGATTCGAAGTTTATGGCTGGCGAACAAGGATCTGTTCTTTGGGAGTTGAGCACATGCCTCATTCGATGGGCCAGTGAGTTCGGAGGCATTGTTCGCTAGTTCCGTCTCCCTCTGATGTTCAAAGGGAAAGGGATCTTCCGCTGTGACTTGTACATCTTCCCCTGCGACATGGTCCGTTGGTTGAGTATGTGTGATGCCAAATGTGTCGTTCGGGAGCAGGCTTGAGGCCTGGCTTGGGTAGACACAAGTGGCCATGGTTCTCTGCAAGAAGTCTTGGAAGTCTTGGGACTCTTCGAGGCTGCTGAGAGAAGTTGGATCCCATTCGAGATCAGCCTGATCCAATGACATCGTGCCAAATCCATCAGGGGGATAAGCTTGTAAGGCATGCGTAGGATCAGTGGAAAATGTGGTGTTCATCGAGGTGTTGAATATCTGAGGAAGGCTTTCAACTGAGCTTCGAGGCACAGCAGCTGATTGAGCTTTGTGAATGCTAGTGATGCTCAACCGGGTGGCCGAGGCTAAGGTTGAGGACCCCGAAAGCCCATCGCCTCGATGTCTGTGATCGTAACGGTCGTAGCCATCGTAGGACTGTTGTATCAAGTAGGAAGAAGATGGTACCGTGAAGGTGGAGAATGTCTCAGGGTTTGTGCTATCAGGGGCTTCAGCTTGTTCAGCCATGATGTCAAGTGTCGGCGCGCTTGCTCGTCCAAGTGAACTGAAGGTTCTGGCTCCACGAGGTCTTTATAGGCAATGCGGGATAAAGGCCCTTCGTGCTGTGCTTTGGGTACTGTACCTACTCGCCCATGTGCAGCCAGCCAGTATTTAGGAATTTGCCCGATCACAGAGAGAGTTAACCAATCAGGCCCCCCTGTTTCCTAGAGTGATGGACAGCCTGGCGGGGGTAAGCGATGCACTGTACGCAGGGTTATTTGAGCAGGCAGTACGGAGTACTCTGGACGCAACTCGGACACCCCCCAATGTCGTGGAGCTTTCATCGGTTTGGCACTCATTGGCTGAGCTGAAGTCAGTGTGTCGTTTTCTGATTGAGCGGGTGTGTGCTCCACTTGTGCTTGGTCTTTGCGCTCTTCATCGGTCGCGCTGTCATTGGCCAGCCGCCACCAACACATCAAGTTTCACAGACGACCGAGGCTTGCGGCCTAAGGCATTGGCACACCAGGTAGGTACTGACTGCTGGCCGGCAGCCGCAGCCAATATACAACCAACTTATCCTCGCTCGCTCGCTCCTCTGATGGCAGCTTTGGTTCGATCTTTCCGCCGTCAGCTTGGTCTCTTCGCCTCGCCGCCGAAGGTTATCATGGCAAACTTCTCATCGCTGGAACTCATTGACAAGGTCGATGCGTAAGACTCCCATTCCAGGGCGCACGCCATTCGCGCACAGTGGGCAACGCTAACATGACCAACAGGTGGCCGTACTACCAGCAGGACCCCGATGCCTACCGCCAGCACATGTCTGACTATTTCTACTTCTTCGTTGTTGGCGTCAAGGAGCCACTTGGTTACGTGCACCGCGATTCTGTCCAGGGAATGGTGTTCCCACCTGATTTCTGGCATGTTGACCATGAAAACCGCTTCTTGACGCTTTCCGGCAAAGCAGGGGATGTACTTGAAACGACCAGGCAGCTTCAGGTGACCCTCAAACAAAACTTTGACGAGGGCCGTGTCATTCGCAAATGGCACAACGAAAACCTACCAGTGTACGACCGCCATCGCCAGCATATTCTAGACATGGACTTAGACATCTGGTATGTCACCGTACCGCATGAGCGGATATTGGCGCGGGTGAAGTCCTCTGGAATCCCTGTCTCCTCACTGACTTCCCGGATCATGCCCTCCAGTGGGGATTCGCCGGATAGCATATTGCCAGCAACGAAGTTGTCGAGCATTCCGGGGAAAGTTGACTTGGTGTAAGAGCGGCGTGGCACCCAATACTTGTAGACTGGAGCGCCGTCGGCGCCTTGTGAGCGAACGTAAGCTGTAAGGTGGACGCCGTAGCTGACAACGCCTAAGAGGTCGACGCCGCAAAGGTCTAATGACGGACGAGTGGGTTGCCAGCATCACTGCCAGTTCGTCTTTGAGCTTGAGCTGCCAGCTGATCTGGTTCCGCATCCAAACGATGGCGAAGTGGATAGCTTCACCTTGATGTCATTGAGCGAGGTGCAGCTGGCTTTATCGGGAGACGAGTTCACGCCAAACCGGACTCTCACCTACCTCGCGCACTTTGTTCGCCACGGGATCGTGAATCACGAGAATGAACCAAGATTGATGGAGATCTGCTCCAGATTGCATCGTAAACATGATCTTTTCGTTGCTTGATGACCTGACCGATCTCGATGACGAAGAGCTTAAGGGGCTCGGAATAGATGTCGATCATGGTGTCGCGATGGCCGTGGTGGAGGCTGCAAAGAGCAAGGCGTTCATATGAGGCCATCTGACTAACTACCACTCAGGTTGATGGTAACCCAGCGCGAGGATAGCGGTAGCCTTAGAATGCGAGCAACCAAATTGAAAAACCTGATGAAACGCAAGCGCCCCGCTAGGGCAGTTGCAAGATTAGTCTCACATCTGGTAATGTTTGTCATGTGGTCACATGCCAATTCTTCTTGTCAGACGGGTCGGGCAGGTTTAGCGGGCCACTGTCAGACAGTACATGTACCGTATCGACTCGACAAATTGATAAAACCTGGTGGGTCCTGGCACCCCTGCTTCATGCAAGTTCTATTCCTCATACAGTTAGTATGAGGATCAGAACATAACGTCAGCTCATTTCCCCCTCTTCCTTGATTTCGACAAATTCTTCGCGTCGCAGCCGGCGAAAGGTGTGTTCTTGCAAGGCCGATATAGACAACGAAGGACGGGTCAATAGCTAAGGTACAACTGTAATACATGATCTAGGCTCTTCCCCCACTATAATTAGGGCCTCGGCAGTAGTCCCATCGGTATATCTCCTAATTAGCCGTCTCACAATGTCATCCTTATTCCCACCCACCACAAGGCCAAGCCCTTTGGCTATCGTCTTTAACTGTTCCTTCTTTAATTGCATGAGGCCGATATACAGGTCTTCTAGGGTATTATCTTCGTCCCCGGCTAACATAAGCTCCTCAAAGTCGGTGAGGGTATTCACAACTTCTTCTTCCTTGACGATAGTCTCCTCAGTAGTCTCCCAACCCGTAAAGTCGATCTCATCGATATCCTTGATATGTATAAGGTGGTCCTAGCTCCCGTCAGGCCTCACACTAATACCGCAGCTTATAAATGACTTCGCAATCATCTCAGGGCGTTATGCAAGTCGTTAGATAGCCCGTGAGACGACCCATATTGTCATTATCCTCTTATCCTTGACGGACCACTCTGTCTTCCCTTGGGCCTCCTTATTCATCATATAAATAAGGGTTTCTTCTCATAGTAAGTCCTTCAATGGCCGGTTAACGGATATATTAAGCGGTTGAAGCTAACCTATATAGCCCGGCGGGATAAGCGCCCTCGTCACCTTCTGTTGCTATAGCTAGTCTGTGACTTTGTTAGTCTTATGAAATATGGCGACGTCTATCACGAGAAGGAAGTCTCGTGTTTTCGCCTATACGTCTGCTAATTCCTCCTTAATCTAGTCATAAAATAAGTCCTCGTTATTATACGCTATCTCGTTATATGCGATAGTCACGTCTGGTGCATAAAGATGGCCCTCCTTAGCGAAAATCCTGCCTCTTGGACCGGCGGTGCCGTGGAAGATGATCTTGGGCTTTAGTCGGAAAGACCCGTCGGCGAAGATATATATAATTAAGGTGGCCTATCTCTTGCTCCACCCACTGTGGTTAGTCTTGCCGGCCACGGTTTTTGCCCTATGTAATTCCTATGTGCTTCTATCGAGATATTTAAATGGAATTAGGGTCTCATTGATATTTAAAGTCCACTTCTTCTTAAAGCGACGAATAGGCGAGTCAAGGATATAATATATAGTTATTTTAGGTGACTGGTCGTGGCGTAATTGCTAAGTGTTGGTGTTGTTGGATACCCGGCGGATAAAGCGGAGGAAGTTATTTGTGATAGCCTTATATTCCTCGGGGCGATAACTTAACTCTTTAGTGATCCGACGCTTAATAATACCTCGCCGCCGCTTAAAGCCTAGCCACTAGCTATTTAAGAATATAAATACCTTCACTGACTAAGGGTATTTATCTTCCTAGATAATCTAGGCCTATCTCCTAAACTATCCAGTCGTCATAATAAGCTTCTTATCCTAGGCCTTAAGAAAGCCCCAGAAAAGCTCCTCCTCGAGGTCTAGCCAGTGGGGGGAATAGCTTCGTTTCTTGACGTCAAGGATAGCTTCCTTATCCCGCTTCCAACCATATATTGTGGGCTTAGGAATTAGGAATTATATCGCGGCTTCTCTAACCAGCGGATGACGATAACCATTGACAGAGAAGTAATAAGCCGGATCATATATCCTATGATGCTCTAGGAACATAAGGACCTCGACTTTCTTACGTGGTGAGTATATATTCTCACGACGTTTAAGTGGCTTTAGAGGAGTATATTTGCGATGGGACAGCGGCTTCTTCTTTGGCCCTGATTTCCGAGGCGTGATATTAACTAACCGCTCCACAAGTATCATTATGGGCAAAAAACGGCCTTATGATAG
Source organism: Fusarium piperis (assembly GCA_027886205.1). Classification (NCBI taxonomy): domain Eukaryota; kingdom Fungi; phylum Ascomycota; class Sordariomycetes; order Hypocreales; family Nectriaceae; genus Fusarium; species Fusarium piperis. The sequence continues at coordinate 12,508 of RZGM01000142.1, read as the reverse complement.
CTTCAAATTCAATGAAAAAACAGGTGATTTACGTTAGAAGGGAGAAAATCCCTCAACATTGTAGAACCCTTGTCTGATATTGCGGGGAAGAGCCTCGGAAGTTCGTTGTTACATACTAACTGTATGAGGAATAGAACTTGCATAAAGCAAGGGTGCCAGGACCCACCAGGTTTTATCAATTTGTCGAGTCGATACGGTATTCGGTTCATTGGTTGAATCAGTGTATTCGTGCTGTGTTCGTGTTCTCCTTGAGCCGGCTATGCATATAGAGGTGGCCGGGAAATAGCTAGCAGGGCCTAAGAAGGCCTTAGGCAGAAGAAACAAGGGACACACACACAAGCATCATCAAGATCAATGGAATTGAGCCCGTTTCACGGCTCTTCACAACACACATCCGTCGTATTGATCCCTTGGTGCATTTACCACATAACCCCAACCCGGGCCGTCACATATTCCGTGCCGAAAGTCCGACGCTTCTTGGAAAACCGATGTGCGGACTGACCAACCACCATGAGGCCCACACGGCTGTAGACAACAGCCGAGCCAGCCTGACCCCAAATCCAATCAAACAAGAGTATGCGAAACCGACCATGCACTTGCGAATTCCCAAGGCTGAGAAGAGCAGCGCCTCCCGCCGTGTTCGAGTCAGCCTGAGTGGGCAAAGCTGCTAGTAAGTTGGAGTCATCCACGAAGTGAAAGGGTACCTACAGCCCAAAAGAGAGGCTCAAAAAGAGACCCTCAGAGAGAGATCTAACTGGAGGGCCCCTGGAAGGCCCTGGAGGGTGCAACTTTGCCTACGCCTAGGGGGGCGCTTGCGTCACCATCAGGGTCTTGTACCAATGCCAATCAAGTGCAAGCATACGAAACCGATGAGAGAACCACGCATCCACAGGCATACTCGAAACTTGAGGCGACTGGTGTGTCCGCCCTACCTTTGTCAAATGACACTAGCCCATCAGTTTGCATCCAATGAAAACATCTCTTGCTAAACCGATAAAGGCGGAAGCATCGTAATAGACCTGTAGATAGGCCTGTCCTCAAAACCGATGAATGAATTGCAGGCTGTGTTTATCTATTCAATGACACTTCAGGCAACTGCCGCACAAGACCTGTTGATGACTTGGCTCTCTAGGCATAATCGATTTTGAAAACCGATGAACCTGTCCTGCGATTTGAATGGCTCTTCGTTGAGATGGCAAGTTGTTCAAGTCGACTCGGCAGATTATTTAAAGAGACAGCCACACCAAAAATGACCGACATTTTGGGTAGGAAGCAAAACTAGTACGAAGGACAACGAAACTTATCTCGGCAATCCGATCGAAACATGATGGCATCAATCAGGTCCAAAGATTCCCAAAACATTTCTCCGACAGTCACGAACTTCCCTGCTGGCTATATCGCCTTGCTGGCTTGTAACGGTACGTGAACTCAGTCGGTGGCTCGTCTTGACTAACGTACAGGACACATAGAGTTCAGCGTTGGGGAATTTGGAGCAAGTAGATCAAATAGAGACGAGATCTCTAATGTTGTAAGTATTTACTGGGTCCTCTGCACAAGTGTGTGTTCTAGTTAATGACAATTTTGCCAAAGGCGACGATTGGCTCATCTCAAAATGGGAGCGATGCCAAGCCCGAATCAAACAAATCTCCCAAGCAAGACAAGAAGGAGGCATAGCATATGGAGAGATGTCATGTTAGTCTTGCATTTTCTTGGCTTGATAAGCCAAAAGTTATTGCAGGGTAGCATGGTTGCGTGGTGATTTCCTTGAGTGAGAGAATATGGGTTATCATTGCGTTGAACATGGATTCACTTTCCAGTGTCTTCATAACCTAATCATAGTTCCTCTCAGTAAATCATCAATAATTTGGTGAACCTATTCCCCCATAGTTGCTGCTGCACGTGTCAAACTTTCCTGAACTTCTGCGAGAGTTGGACGCTGATCAATAAAATTGGCCGAGGTCTCATCCCATGCATCTCCCTGTATCCTAGACATCCTCCCCTTCTCTGATAGTCTCTCATTCATGCTTCTAACAGCCCACTTAATCTCCCGTCGCCACCATTTGGTTGCTTCTCGCTGCACTTTCATCGACCTATCTACATCATCGACTTCCAGCTCACGTGAGTTTTGTAGAAAGAGTCGGTCGCCACATATCTGAATCGGACGTGAGATGCCACGCCATTCCACGGCCCCCACGGTGCAACTTCGAATGATAGATCGCACTAGCTCAGGTGTGTGGATGAACCGAGGGAACTGGTGCTCTGAATGGTCTTCCCGAAGGACGTCGGGGCTCATCCCACAGTTGATAGAGGATCTGGATTCGAAGATGCACCACAGAAGTTTTCCTAGCATGTAGACCTGCGCCGACTCTCGCTCCTTGATAGTAAGCTGAGACCACGCAGTGCTGTAGCCGCGGCTAGTCGTAGCGCCGTTATATTTCACAACTTTAGTTGGTGATTGCCAATCTGGGTCCCAAGACTTGATCAAATCCACGTGCTCCATGATGGTGTCTTCGGCAACTATATCCGAAGGAGCACTGGAAATGTATTCGATAAACTCGATGTACGACACCTCCGGGGGGGTCCACGAGTACCACCCTCCCCGTTGCTCAAAGTCAATGAGCAAAATATTCCGGTGCTTGGAGTCCCTGCGCAAGATGACATTGTCCGGCTTGAGGTCCGGATAGTAGCCAAGCGGGCTTTTCTGAATCGACAGAAGAGTGGACGTGATCTGTATTGCCCATCTGAACCTATCCGCTGTAGTGACTTGGAGTGCTTCAGCCTCATTCCTGAACAAATCTCGAAGTGTTCCGTCTGGATAATATTCGATCACAAATCCGCAAACCCCGACCTTACGGCCGAACTTACATCGCTTGGTGACGATGTATTTGGGTTTACCAAGAATGTGCTCATGTTTCGGCATAGTCATCAGCATCCTCAGTTCGTGATACATGTACTTGATATCTCGAGTGAGGGATTTGAAGACAGACAGCCTCTCTCCTTGTAGCTGAGGAACTTGGACGAGAGTGATTGCCTCGTGTGGCTGTCGATATAGTGATAAGTATTCAACGGATATTGCCGGTGGCCATGTATCCAATGAAAGCGCCCACTGCTCTTGGAGTTGTCCCAGTGTGAGCCATTGTCTTTCGATATCGTAGGTAGGTATCAGATGAACATTCATCTGATGTATGCTGGACGAGATATTCTCTACCACCACTCGAGATCCGAAAGGCAGGGACGAGTACTTTTCCTCGAATTTGGGGTCCTTGTTGGACCAGACCTCCAAGACCCGAAGTAAGTGCTTCGTCATATCGATTTTCAATGCATCTTGTCCTTGATAAAGTACCGAGAGATTTGACTGCAGAATGCGGCGTGACTGCTCCGCCTGAGACGTGTACCTAGGCACGAATACATCGATCCGCAGTGGTGGTTTGCCGATGGCAAATTTAGGGGTGATGAAGTATCGAGTTCCTGAAAAATCGACTCCTTCAAACCGCCATGTTAACGTCTTTGGAAGGTCGAAGCTATCCACTCTATTTCTTGGATTAAGCGAAGACGAATCCCAAGTGCTTGGGGCTTGACTGTGCTGGGAAGTTCGCCAGTATGCAGCTGTGGGCGTGAAAACGGAGTCAAAAACCTCGTCCGAGACTTCCATTGTCGATTGCTTGACATGAATTGGGGTTGGTGTTAGGGTTGTTGATGCAATATAAGTGCAACAAGGTCTGACATTGCCTCGAGGTCAAGGGTGGGCGAGAGCAAGATTTATACTAGTTGAGCCTGTTTTGCTTTGTCATTATTCATCTATCCGTAGCCAATCGTCATGCGTAAGGAAGCGCCCCCCGTCAAGCCTAATCTAGAGTACGTAAGTAAGTGTAGTAACACGGTCTAAATAGTGTTGAAGACTGGGTTCCCTCGTTGTTGATCACTTTGAGACTTTATGGGTGCTACCGGGGCGGTAGAAGCAAAGAAATAGTTAGATATAGCAATTTGGTTACTGGCAAATTACACGTTGAAGAGAATGACAAGAAAACAAGTAAAGGAGAAAAAGACGGGACACCCATGCCGATTAAAGTCGTACTCCCCGCCCTTGACAATATCCGACATGGGCAATATATACATTCAGGAGCAAAGGCGCTCGCTGAGAGAAAAAGTCAATCGTGGAACTGGCGCAACATTCCAAGCCTGATCGATCTCATTCTGTTCATATATCCTGGAGTTCCCGTACTGCAGCTCAGAGGGGAGGCTCCAAGCGAGTTCCTCATTCTTGAGCCAGAGTCGAACGAGATGCCGTCTGTTCGACTCATCGTCTTGGAAGGCTTCACGAGAGTGAAGCACACCGTTGTTGTTTATGAAAGTCAAATCTCCTGGCTCCAGATCCAGAACGACTTGATTGGCGGTTGCGCAGCTCTCGATCATGTCCAAGGCCTCATGCTGGAGCGGAGATAGCTCTGGCAACGAGGTGGCCCGAGAGACGCCTTTGACGCCCCTCAATGGCTCCTGGGCAAAGTTCATGATGAGACGGTTCTCGAAGTAGAACATCACAGGCCGGCAATTGGTGCCGATGAGCTTGCTTCGGCTGTAGAAAGGCTTCTCAGCAAGGCAACGAACTAGCTTAGAAGTAGTATACCCACCTGTCAAAGTGCCAATTTGGCTCTGCTAGAATTTTGATAAGATCCGGTCGGATTGCGGAAATGTGGTTATACACCGTCCAGGAAGAGGCAATCGTGTGCCTCCCGCCAACAGAGGCATTAGACCGTGTCTGGAGTGCAAGGATATCACAGAAGGTGTCTGTGTGATAGGTCTACAACGAAGAATCAGCCCCTTACTGAACGACGCGGTAAGGGATATAAAAACTTACAGAGGCCCTGGTGGAGTATCGAATCGGTCGGACAGCTTGTGCTGCACGAGACTCCTTCACATCGTAGATGTGCACTATAGGCGTTAGCAGGAAAATGGAGGCTTGAATGTATTCAACGTTTGGGCTGGCTTACTGAACATGTTCCCATCTTCGTCTTGTTTGCCTCGGGTTGCGCCGATGTAACTAGAGAGTCCAAGGAAGAGGGTGGCATTGTCCTCATCACTGAACTCTGTAGGGTCTAGCCCTCTAATGTTCACGAACCCTCTTCCATTGTGTATTTCGTTCGCGCAGTCAGCGAGCATCGCCGATAGAACCGGTAACGGGAACACATCAGGGGTAATCTGGTCACCATCCAATTCCTGATCTGAAATACGTTAGCTTCTAGAAATCTTGGATGCAGGCATTGGAGAGCAGAAACCATAGAAGTGGTTGAGGGCAAATTTGATCTCCTCTACGTTTTCGGGCGTCAGTTGCGAGGTGTAATCGGCTGGGCTCCTGAACTGCGACCCAGACCAAACCAAGCTTCCAGTCAATGTAGACGGCCACCCGAAGGTCAAAGCCTTGTCCAGTTGACCCCAAGCCAAGTCTAGGGATCGGGGCTGGGTTTCTGCGTCGATCAGCAAGCCTGGGGCCATCGCTCCTCTTTTGCCGATCTCTCAGGACGATTCTTTGGGTTGAAGCTGAATAAGGCTCAGGTGAAAGGCGACTGAGGATAACGAAGAGTCCACAGCACAACACAGACCTCTTACTCTAGGTCTATTGACAAGATTCTCTAGTTTATCTACATGCCCAGAGCTGGTAACTCATAGACTTCCCCGCTTTCGACATCAGCCACAGAGTTGCAACCGCTGGTTCGGTATGGTGATACAATAATGGCTGTTAACCCAATCCCATTAGATAGGATATCGGAGAAAGCTTTGCTATATGGCCATTGGCCGGTCAAGCTCCCGACAAATGCAATTTTGCGCGATTTTATGAGTACGGCGGTATCACAAGGTCTGAACTTTGGGCAACAATGAGGCCCCCCAATGTCCAAAATTACAAAACTAACGCAGTATGGCGATCTTCTCCCCACTTTCGCAGCCTCACTTCTTTGGATGAATGGCGCCCGTGACATCTTCACCATTAGCTGCCATCTCTTGCAAGACTTCAGCTGAGCAACTCGCTACGATTTACATATTCATGAAATGTCTGATACTTAGATATCGTGAGCCCCAATCACAAAACCAGGTGGGTAGTGTGGAAGTCATTTTAACTGCACTCCCGGGTTTAGGGAACCTTGTAGGTGTGGAAGAATAGCATTCAAAAAAGAAGAGATCTAATTTCAAGTTAATCCTTCTACTCTCCTCAAAAAAAAGGATAATAATAGCAAAGTCTTTATTACTTAGCCCTAATTGACAACGATTCATTTGCCTTTGGCTACCTTTGGTTCCCATTGCAGTCCCAATTTCCCCGATTTCAACTTAAGAGAAAGACGTTTGATACGATCACGGCGTTGCATGTGAGAATTCGGTCTTTGTGGTTTGCCTTGGTATTTATACCTCGTCGATTTCTGGTTGAATGTGTAGATTAGGTGAAGCTAAATAGAAGCGATCGCGGACACGTACCTTCATGTTGGCGGGTCAAGTTTCGATGGCTTCAGGCAGCTTTATACCTGTTGGGAGGTTATCTAACTTTTCATGATGCAGCTAGGTGTGAGTCTTCTGTTGATATCAATGACACGTCCAAGATATGCAAGGGAAATGCTAAAAAATAAGCCAAGGTGTTAGCATCGGGATAATGATGCTATGAAGTGTTGATATTGTGTTATTTGTTACAGGTGGAACCCGGCCCTTGATGGGATCACCGCGTAAAACAGATAGTTGCGATGGCTGCAGCGAACACGAGTTGTAGGGGCTGCTGCCGCGCACGAGCGATCACACAAAGGTTCACTGCGGCTTGATCGCGTCCGGAGACCAGGTCGTGAAGGATGGAACCCGCAGATACGACATCAGTCGGAAGCTGGGGGGCGTTCTCTGCTTCGAGATGGAGGCGGCAGGGCTGATGAACAGATACCCATGCCTGGTCATCCGCGGCATCCGCGACTACGCCGACTCGCACAAGAACAAGGCCTGGCAGCCGCATGTTGCAGCGACTGCGGCGGCGTGTGCCAAGGAGATCCTGTCCCTTGTACCTGCTACCGAAGTGACCACTGCAAAAACAATGCGCAATGTCGTGGACGATGCAATATATTCGGGGTTTCAGCCCCGAGCTTGGAGAACTTTGAAAGGGGTTACCTCGGAATCGGCCTCCAACTCCGCGTGCCGGGGATACGAGAAGAGGCCTATGTCGTGCTCGTACCTACTGGCCGCATTATTAGCTATCACACTCCGAGATATCGTATAGTAAGCATGGTGACGCAGCTGGAGTAGCTTCTCTGGAAGAGATCGTTACTATCTCACCGAAGCCCGCGTACTGCAATGGGCCTCATTACACACTCCTCGACATCAGCGCCTAGGGCAACGTGAGCGACGGCCTTGAACAGCCGGTCGGGCCCGGCCATGGTGCGGTCGAAATTGGCTTGACTAATGCTGGAGAGATACTCGGGCATGGTGCTCTGCCCTCTATGATGCTGCGTCTCCAGCTTAGAGAGGGCACTCAGCAGCCCCAGCGGTGCATGAGGTAGCCCGTCTGCTCAAAGCCATGCGGTGTGCTCTTGCCCATGTCAAACTGTACCACTCGGCTGTGCTGCACGCCAGGCTTGCTGACAACAACATCTCCCAGCCGGATGTCGGCACCGGTACTGGGGAGTCGGGACGCTGCCGCCCACACCCACCAGGAGCCCAAACCGGCGCGAGCGGAAGCGCGCCTTCATGCGTGTTGCGACGGCCACAGCCTGATTATTTACATACTGTCCATCGGGAAGGCACGCGATGATGACATTGTGCTTGCTCATCCTCCCAAATGTCACGATGTCTGTGTCTTCTGGGCTGTGTGGAAGATCTTGGTGTTCCTCGTTGGCCATGTCGATGGCGGCCGCGAGCTCGATCGAGGGAGCCGACAACCATCCAACGGCATACTCATCAGGATAGAGCCTAGGCTTCTCGTCTGCCACGGAGCTCTCTGTCCGCGCTGCATGGACGTTGCGGGAGTACTGTCTCGAAAGGCACGAGAAGGCCACTGTTCACTGTCCAATCGACCAGGCTCGGGGGATATGAGCAAAAGGCTTACGCCAAGGGGCCAAATAGCAGACAACGCGAAGCATCTCGCCGGCACACACGTGACTGCTAAATGGGTGATAAACGAAGTAGGCCCGGCGGTAATCCCAGGCCCCATTTCTAGTTTCCCTGGTGGCCCAGTATGCCATCATCGACCGCACACGTTCACGATATAATGATCTCATCTGCTACGACTCTCGCATACCGTCGTCATCTCCGACGCCCTCTCTAGCCATCCCACCAACCGAGCCCGCAATCGAACTTCGTGGTTGCAGACATCACCAATGCTGGGACGCCAGTTGCGATACCAAGACTGTTGCTCTTCAAGTGACTTCGAGCAATGTGACCCAGAGCGGATAGCCTTTTGATGCTACCTTTAGCCTGGAGTTTTATGCGCCCGTTTCGTTAATTTGGTCATTGACATCCTTCGACCGACGTTTCCCAGCCATTCCTCCCGAGCACCCTCGATCGATTCGATGCCAATAACGTGTTTTCACACGCGCGATGGGAGGGGGCGGTCGTTAATGGGACATCGGAGAACTACATGGGCTTTGATGAGCCTTGTCTCCAAGGATAGCCTGACCCGAGAACATAGTGAATTGTCTACGCAATTGTCCACTCTAGTACTTCTACGGCAAGGAATCCCTTGTGCTCTTTGGACCGAAGTTTGACTTCGCAATCCTCGAGACCCGCTGCCCATAATGGACGTCACTGTCGATCTTTGGCGCTAGGTAGGTCGGGCCCATAGTTCATACGCTGGTGAGAGGGAAAGGGTAAGTATCTCAGCATGTTTCTTTCCAAGTAACGACTGGCGTGGCGCAGACTTTGCGCGCTGCCTGGACGATGGACTTTGCACGTAGTGACTTCGGGAGTGATCCGACCGGGACCCTAGCCTATGTTAGCTGTGGGCGAGTTTATCATGAACATCTCGCCTCTAACAATGACTCTACGCTCGGTAGGAGCGACGAGCTAGGGCACCAAGGTTGCATCGCTAAGCCAAGGAGGATCTCGCAGTATATTGTATATTCTTCCCGAGTCTTCCCAATGTAACTTCCAGTAGTGACTCACTGTCCAAAGCGCAGAGTATCTCCGTTCCGATTGGCGCTTGTCTGGCACGCACATGTCATGTAGTTCCCTCTCTCACTTGAGCCAGACGGTAGCGCTTCCCATCTCAGCGAGTCATAGATAGGGTGGTCACCCAACCACGCTGGGACTACATGGCCGTACATGGTCGAAGATCCAATTCCGATTTGCTCGTAGCGGCAGCACCTAGGCATAATGCTATAACGCCCACTAGCAGTTAAAGGATTACCTGACGTCGAGAAGGACGTCACTTGAAGTCCGTGCCGCTGACATGCATTGACATTAGGAGCTCTAAGTCAGAGAACCCCAGTGCCACGGGTGTCCATATATGATCCACCCATCCCGTTCCAAGGAGACCCGATCGAGCCGATTACCCGTTTTAGCTTTCAAGATTTTCACGATTGGTTGATGCTTTAAAGTTTGAAGCCGCGGATTTCATGTCCTTCCTCGGTAAATCTGATTTAATGTTTATGAAGAGATTTCCTGGATCACAGGCTGCCAATGAATAAAACTGGGGACGACCCCAGCTGTCCAGCTTCAAAAACAAATCTGAGTGGGTTATCTTGATCCATGATAATCGCCGCTATTCGTGGCCGTGTCCGATTGGCGGGGCCGGAAGTAAGATGTGCCGACGGATAAGATTAGACAGGATAAGACATCTTTTAATCCCCGCAGTCTCGCCGCCTAACACTCCTCGGCGGTGAAGTCCAACATGGCAGCTCCAGGCCCAAAGGTACCACCTAGGCCTTCTACATCTGAGAGAACTCCTATCCCTGAGCCTTATAACCGAAATTCTCGGCCAGTCTGCAAACAACTCCGTCAAATCCACAAAGCATGCGGCCAATGGCCTTGGGATCTTCTCCCTGGCCGCGTCCCAGACGAGCTGGATGAAGAGATGCTGAAACAGCTTGGTGCAGCTGTCAAACTCACCTCTGACGATCAATATGATGTCACTGTATCTGAAATGGCTGAATGGCTTAAGGGTCAGATAAAAGATGGGGGCCTGCTGACTTCTAAGCATTGCTTTGATGTCGTGGACTGGGTTATGTATATTCATGATGAGAGAACTGACTATAAGGAGGATTATACCAATAATAGGAAAGCGACCCATGTTGAGAGAGTTAAGCATGGTGAGAGGCAGAGTGGGAGGAAGTCCGCTACTAGTCATGAGCATGGAAACGGGAGGAGGTCCTCGAGAATCAGGAAGCGACAACACTCGAATGACGAGGTGACACTTCCACTGAGTCCACACTCAACCCCGCAGTCGCGGCAGAAGAAGCGGTCGCCGAGGACCAGATCATCATCAACTGCGAAGACTGCCGCTGAGGCGGAGGCCCAGCCTGAGCCTGAGCCTAAGTATGAGGCCAAGACGAAGGCAAAGCCCGAGCCAGAGCCCGAATCTGAGTCCGAATCTGAGTCTGAGCCGGACTCTGAGCCTGAGCCTGAGCGGGAACCTGAGCAGGACCATGATATGGAAATGGATGTAGACAGCGACCCCAATACCAATGCTGGTGCACATATCACCACCCACAGGAGCCTCATCGGAACTAGTTACGAAACACTTGACGTAAGTTATCCAATCTCATTCTCCCAGGGCCGACTAACCATACCACAGGAAGCCATCGCAGCCTCCTCTCGTCGTCTTGAAGTAGCTCGCCTCAACCTCAAAGAACACGAAGAAGATCTCGAAATCGAAAAAGAAGCCTTGGACGCAGTAAACACATCCCTCTCAGATGCGTCACAGGCTCACGAAGCCGCTATCCAGAACTGGAGAAGCGCGGTTATGAAAGCCGACACAAAACAAAACGAACTCCAACAAATCCAAGACTTCGCACAGTCTTTCTCACCCGACACACGAGCTGCTTTTACCCAAGAGATGCGTCGTCTGCACGACCAAGCCCTCGAAGAAGAGAAACAAACCTCCAACGAGCTCCGCACGCGACGACGGGAGTTTTGTATTCTCGAAGAGAAGAAAGATGCAAAAGAGGGGAACATCAAGAAGATATCGGCGCGGATTAGACGACACCAAGACGACTTTGACGCTGAGGAGGTGAAGCACCAGAGGCTGATTGCGGAGCAGTATTTGGAGCTTTTGAGCAATGATATTATACAGGGCTTTGATATTGCTGATATTTCATATGCGAGGATTCTTGAAATTAAGTTAGAGCGTGATCAAAGGATTTGGTATGAGCAGAGATGGAATAACTAATAGGTTAGTGACTTTCTCTTTCAGGTATTATTAAAGAGAGAATAGACTAATAAGTTAATAAGGCTGTATTTTATTAAAAAAAGTAAACTAGATAAGGCGATGTATTATTAGAGGGCTGGCTTAGATAATACTATTAGTAAATATAATATCTTATATATCGCAGCTACAGGCACCTTAACCACTACGCTATAGTATTATAATTATAATAAGGGCTAAACCTAGTAGGAAAAAAGCATTAGCTAAGCAAGGATATCTACCCTAGAGGGAGCGATAGATAAAGGACTAATAGCAGCCTTATTACGACTTAATAGGCCTTATATTATATAAGTAGGAAAGCTCTATAATTCCCAAAAGTGTAACAGTTATATAGCCTAAGTACTAGAGTAGTAAGGCCACGAGTTTCTTAGGGATAAACCATAGGTTTATATTAGTACTAGGATTAGGCGCATAGTCTTAAATATAAAAGTATTATATCTAGTAATATACTTAAGGTATTAAGTATAACTAAGTTATATTAATAGCTAAAGTAGCTAATATATAAGAAAGTGCTATTAAGTATTATAACCTAACGGGCCTTATATTACGTAGGTAAGAGAAACTCTATAATTCCTAGAAGATATTAACCTATTATAATATTACTTACCCTTAGGAATATAAGCCTTATAACTATAAATATAAGCCTTATATAAACTAGAGTAAGCTATATAAAGGACTATAAGTATATAAGATATATTTATTATACCCTCTTATATATTAATTACCTAGCTATTAATATAACTTAGTTATACTTAATACTTTTAAGTATATTACTAAATATAATACTCTTATATTTAAGATTATATACTTAATCTTATTACTAATATTAATTTATAATTTATCCCTTATATTATGGCCATAACCTACGCTAGGTAAAGAGAGATAGCAAAATCACCTTACTAAGTAGGAGGACTAAATGGCCTTCCTCTTAGTCCTAGGACTAAAGACTAAGAGACTTAGTCTTACCTTAGACTAAATATTAACTATACTAGTCCTAATAACTTACCTAAGCATATAAAATATACTTATTAATACTTTCTTATATATTAGCTACTTTAGCTATTAATATAACTTAGTTATACTTAAGACCTCTAAGTATATTATTAGATATAATAACCTTATATTTAA
>RZGM01000141.1:633-64234 GCA_027886205.1 Fusarium piperis | reverse complement strand
AAAGCTTATTTAAATATTAATTCTTATATTAAAAGGTATTAAGCTTAATAGCTTAATTATATTAAAAATTATATATCTTTTATTAAATTGCCTTAATTTACCCCTTAGGTATATAAAAAGGTTAAATTACTTAAATAATAAAATTATTAAAAATAATAAAAGTATAAGAAATAAATTTTTATATAAATTAATTAATAAAAAATAATTTAAAAGACTTAAAATAAACTTATAAAAATATAAAATAATTTAAAATATTATATATTAAAATTTATAATAATAATAATAATAAAAAACTTAAAATAAAAAAATATTTTTATTTATAAGTCTTAAATATAAATTATAATTAATTAAAAAAAAAAGCTTTTATTTATTTAAATAAATATTTTTTTTAATTTAAAACTTTAAATAAAAAAAAAATATAAAAAAAATAATTAAAATAATATAAAATATAATATAAAAAATTAAAATTATTACTTAAAGTATTAAAAAGTTTTTAATTTAAAAAAATATATTAAATTAAAGTAATTATATATATATAAATATATTTAAATAAATTAATCTTATTATATACCTAAGAGGTAAATTAAAGTAATTTAATAATAAATATATAGTTTTTAATATAATTAAGCTATTAAGCCTAATACCTTTTAATATAAAAGTTAATATTTAAATAAGCTTTATAATACTATTATACTTAATACTTTGCCTTAATAAATATTATTTTATTAAAAATATATTACTAGTTTATAATAATAAAAGTAACTAACTTACTTCTTATTTTAGTAATAATAGCTTAAATAATACTAATAATACCTAGGCATACCTATAAATACTATATAAAATAACAGCCCCTGCGTAAATCATCTAATACATATACCTGATTACTAACTCTAGCGCTAAAGCCTAGTGGTATATAATTAATATATAAATATATATAAAGTATTTTATAATATATTTATATTAGCTAAACCTTAGAATATATAAAGGTAAAGTTATATAATAAAGCATAGTTTAATTAAGAATAGCATAAGGCATTAGCTTAAAAGAGGGGCAGAAGTTAATTAGATAGATTTAAGAATATTAATTCACTCAATACGGGTTTAACATATATTAATTTAAAAAGAGGCTTGCCGCCTGACTGCCTTTTGCCGAGTTAAACAACTTGCGCTGCCTAGACGACGAGCCATCGGAAGCAGACCATACTTTGGGAACACCAGGCCTGTTGCTTGGAACCCACGTAGGCTCGTCACCCATATGTGTCGTATTCACCGTAGGCGGCACCAGCGGTTGCACACCCTTCGGATGAGCCATGAGTCTCATGGTAGATGTATCATACGCAAACAAGCTTAGAAGAATGCAGCCGCCTGTCTCAGGAGGGTCAAGAACGTATGCCCCTCCGTAGCTAGACTCCACATCCGCCTCCTGATCCTCGCAGAAGAAGGCAGTGTTCCAGCCAGCCAGGCAGAGGTCGAAGTTGAAGCCATCCTCGGCGAAGGGGAAAGGCTCCTTGGTTCCGCACCCGCTCTGGTCGGGCGCCCACTCTGCCGACACCATGACCATATAGCCATCCTCCTCGAGCGCAATGTTCTGCCCCACCGCGTTGTCGGGGTCGAGCACGTAGCTGGAGGAGCAGAACGACTCGATGACCTGCTGCGCCTCTTCAATAGTGAACTCGAGATAGCCGGAGCGGTCAGCGAAGCAGTAGCCTTCGCCCTCGTTAATGGCCGTGTTGGTCGGGTAGGATATGGCAGTTGCTGGTGTCTTGGTGGTGGTTGTTGACTTGCCGACCGTTGTCGTGGCCTTTGGGTATGAGGTGGTGATGACTTTGATGTCCGTCAACGTGATAGATATGACAGTGCCAATATGAGAAGGGAGAATGATAGCCGAGGTTCCTCGCATTTTTGTCTTGGTCACCGACTTCACGTTGGGAATGGGGTAGGCCGTCTTATCAACGGTCACGTAGCCGTCATTGACGGGGTATGGCCTTGAACTGATAATGACGCTTGGAGAGAAGGTGGTCTCGTAGGCCTTGCCCAGCTTGCCATGCCCGCTATCGTCGTCGCCGAGGTCGTCCTTCCGGGGGTCGACGGTGATGAGTGGACAGGATGAGCCCATTGTTGTGGCAGTTGCAGTCAGGAAGCAGCCAGTGATGATCTCGGTCGATGTGGTGGTGCATGAGGAGGATTTACACGATATCCAGTAGTCTGTTACTGACGAGGTGGTACAGTCACAGCCAATATACGTGTTGCAGACAGTGGCGCAGGGCTTCGTCGTGCAGACCTGATGGCACTCGGTGTTGGTCTCCGTCGCACAGTCCTCTTCCTCGTCATCGTCATCATCATTGTCATCATCATCTTCCCCGTTTCTCTCTCCGCATCCTGCACTAACACAGTTTCCTCCTGGTCTAGGGCATCCGCCGCCAATACAACCGATCGAGCCTCCGCCTCCACCCCCGCCGCCTCCACCCGGACTACAGCCAAAGAGACAGAGAGTGCCGCAGCCAGATTTGCAGATAGGCCCAGGCGGTCCAGGAGTGACGATAATGCCCGGAGCAATACCTGCCGGAGGCCCGATATCAATATCATCATTCTCATCGTCATCATCGTTAGTGCCAGTCGGAAACGGCCCAGGCTTGTACGTGTAAGTGATATCGTGAGTGGGCTCAGTCAATGTGACAGGTGACGGAACGACACTGCCTCGTATAGGGACAGACTTAGAGGTGGATGCTGTCAGAACAATGTTGGACACCTCAATCTCAGATGTTATGAGAGGCGGGAGCGTGATGCGAACGGTGATTATTGTTGTGCGATATTTAGTAATACCGTTGGTGGTTTTAGGCCATGTCTCCTTGATGGTCTCGGTGATGACGGGAAAGCTGATTGTAGTCTTAGAGGAGAGCGGCCATGGTGGTAGGACGAGAGTACAGGGCGGCTGGCACCCTGCTGTCGGTTTCTCGGAGCTCCAGATTTTGGGGTCAATGTATACAACGTCGCCGTCTCCGTCGCCGCTACCACCGTTGCCGTCACCACCACCATCGCCCGGCTCGCCAGGGGTAGGTTGGTCGGGTTTATCCGGTAGCTTGGGCGTCCAGTCGTTGTCGTTGATATATGCATTGATGGCCCCCCCATGGAAGACGATAAGGTAGTCAGCTTTTCCATCGCCATTGATATCCGCGTAATGGACAGGGCCCTGGGGGCTGACGCCGCCGGCAATAGTGCCCATGTCATTCCACTTGCGGCCCTCGCCAACAGGGATCTTCCCATTGTTGCGGTAGCCTTTCGCGGCGCCGCCCTCGTATTGGACGATGTAGTCGGCCTTGCCGTCTCCCGTGAGATCGGCGAACCGTATCTTGCTGCTAGGCTCGCCGACACCCGTGGCCACGACGATGCCCTCCTTCCAGATACGACCGCCGTCCCTGGGGGGGATGTTCTTATTGTTCTGCCAGTACTTGACTGCTCCGCCGTCGTATAGGATGAGGAAGTCGTCATAGCCGTCTCCGTCGAGATCTGCGAATCTGACTTTGCTGCCAGGCTCTCCAACGCCCGGCGCGATGACGACGCCGTCCTACCAGATCCGCCGATCTCCTGGGTTAGGGAGGTTTCCGTTATTCAGATACGCCTTGACAGCCCCGCCACCGTAGATAACCAAGTAGTCGGCGCGCTTGTCACCGTTGACGTCGGCAAACTCTATACGTGAGTCCGAGAGATCTTCATCAAGGCCAGGCGCGATCTCGCCGATCGACTCCCACTGGTCGACGCCCTTGTTGAGCCAAGCGCGAGCCCGACCCTTGGCATCGACCGAGATCAAGTCGTCCCGGCCATTGCCCGTCAGGTCGGCCAAGCGAAGGCTTGAGCCCTTGGTGCCTGTGATGCCAAGGTTCTTCCACATGCGGATGCTTCCGTCGTCGGCAACGGCGAGGAAATCGGCCAGGCCGTCGCCATCTATGTCTGCGAACCGTATCATGTCGCCCGTGATGCCCGTTATGCCGGGTGCAATAGTACCCAAGTCGTCCTAATTGCGGCCACCCTCGTCCAGGGTATTGCGGAACGCCTTGACGGCACCACCATCATAGACGACCAGATAGTCTGCAGCAAGGTTAGTTTCAAGCCAAAGTACAAGAACTATGAAGGACTTACCGGCCTTTCCGTCACCATCAATGTCTCGTATTCTTGCCGTGTTGGCAGGTATACCGGCAGGACCAGGAGCAATGGTGACCTCGGTCTCCCAATTCTTCTGCTTGCTATCCTTTCCATTATTGTGTGTGTTGCGTGCCCACTTAACAGCGCCGCCACTATAGACGATAACATAGTCGGCGCACCCGTCACCATCAATGTCTTCGAAGTAGACCTTCTCCCTTGATTCGAGGCCAGTTGCCCACCTAGAATCGAGGGATTCAAACTTCTTTCCGTTGTCGACGTTCCTCCAGACCTTGGCCGCGCCACCCTCATATAGGGCAATGAGGTCAGCCTTTCCGTCGTTGTCGATATCTGCAAGGCGGATCATGTTGCCCTTGATAGACGTCCAGTCTGGGTTGATCTTGCCGATACTCGTCCAGTCGTTGGGCTTACCACCGTTGATCCAGGCTCGCATGGTGCCATCACTGTCGGCGACGACGTAATCAGCGATACCATCGCCGTTGAGGTCGGCCAGAATCACCTTATCGCGGCTGCCGTCCTCGACAGCCTCACGGATAGCGCCAACTGATTCCCATGTACGGAAGCCTTCGAAGACGGTTCCCTGCTTCTTCCAGATTCTGCCCTCAATCTCCTCTTGAGCCCCGCCACTCCCTCCTCCGACGCCGAGGCCGACGCCTGGTAGGCCGGCGGCGTCCCTCTGGACAGGGTTCTTCAGCCAGCCTCGTTGGTCAGCTTCGAGGATTGCCTTTAGCCAAGCGTTGGCCATCTTCTCGTAGCCGCTGTCATTTGGGTGTTTCTCGTCCCAAAGATCAGCCACCGTGATGTCGATTGGAACCTCAAGGATGTGCTTGCCATCCTTTTGTCTCTTCTCAATAATAGAAATGACTTCCGGGTTGAAGCGATCAGTGTTTTGTTGCATCCTAGGCTTGTTGGCCCAGATGACTGGAGCAACAAGAACGGTGGCGTCTGGGGCGTTCGCAAAAAGGCCGTCAACGATTGTTGCGAGCATATCAGGAGAGCCCTCGAGATCCTCTTCTAGGTCCATATTATTGGTGCCAGCATGCAAAAGAACCACGTTGGGGCGAGCCGCAATTGACAGCTTCCAATACGTGTTGATATCTGCGAGCACCTTTCCACTGTGGCCTTCATGGTCATTATCCGCCATGCCAGTGGGAGGGTGCTTTAAGCTGCCAATCATATCTACCGAAGCACCTCGGCCGACGAGCATCTCACGAAGACGCTTTCGGTAGCCCGTTTGGTCTTTGGAGCCGTTTCCTTTGGTGATTGAGTCTCCGAGGGCATGATACGGAGGCTCGGAAGCCCTGATGCAAGCGGCGCTATCAGTGCCACGAGCACCATCACCAACGTGATGGCGCCCCGAAGCGTGGAGTACGCCATAGGGAATGGTAATATCAAGAGTAGAGAAGTGGTATCTTGGGACGTGATTTGAGATTGGTTCATAGAAGGAGGGGTTTGAATGGCGATGCTTGACCAGCTTCTGCGGTTTTCCCCGAGGGGCTTTATGTCAGCCTGTCATGAGAGTGCAGAGCACCTTTGGTTATTCGAACTTGGCATCGCAACTACCATGGCCCCCAAATATTCTTCAACACCGCCTGCCTCTAATCTCGCCTCTCCTCCGTGTTGGAAGCTGTTGGTTCTAGGATACTAATGCACCCTTCAGCAGGGTATGTAGCGGGGCAGCAAGAACCCAGCAAGGTAGGAATCGGTCCTTCTACTACGGAAATGATGAAGGGTGCGGTTTTTCTGCTATCATTTTGGATTCTTGCTCTAATAATAGGCAAGTGTGCCTCATTAGTTGGGTCGGCTGTGCCCTGGCGGGCTGTTGGTTCTGTTGTATTGCTTGAAGGATGACATACAGGAGGATTCGGGAACCTCTTTGGGTCTGAAGGCCGGCGCTGTTGGTTGTAAAATAGCTCAGGATCCCGCAGGTCCGCATCCTACAGCGAAACATGTCCAACTGGTCCATTAAAAAAAAAGTCTGCCTTGGCAGAGACAAGGGTGCAATGGGACCTTGAGATGTCACGGCTGATCATGAGATGGGGATGACTAGCTCTATCGAATGTGCTGGGTCAAAATGCAGCGTATATACATGAGAGAGATGGTAATAAGTGGTAACCAGGCACTTGTCTTGCTGCTACATTTGCCTTCCAATTGAGGAAGAATAACTTGACGCAAGCGGAATGCGCGCTGGTCATGGCGAAGAAACAGACGCGTCTAGGCGCATTCAGGTATATGGCGCGCGGAGGGGGTCGAATGGCTATGCTTGACCAACTTCTGCGGTCTTGCCCAAGAGGTTTTATGCAGCCTCTCATGAGATTGCAGAGCACCTCCTGTTACTTGAAGTCGCCATCCATCACAACTGCCGTGACCCTTAACCGCTCCCGATACTGCCTCGATCCGGTCCTGCCGCTTCCTTCGCGTTGGCTGTTGGAATGCTGTTGGTTCTAGGATACTAAGGCACCATGGAGCAGGGCATGCATACAACAGTGCAACTAGAAAAGTATAGCGGGGGTCGGGAAGTTTAAGGACTCAACCCGTAACTACAAGATTTAAGGATACTGGGCCAGCTCCGTCGCTTGACGTGCGTCCACCAATTAGAGCATTGCTGTACACGCTCAGTATTGCACCCCGGTCATCACGATTGCCAAGACTCTAACAACCAACAAACCGTATCATCACGGGTCCTAAAAAAAGGCTTGCCACCGACTTTTCGCTGGAGACCACAGACTGCAGGAGAGCAAGGTATAACCAACAGTATTCGGGGCTTAGCAATACCCACTCCTAACTCCGCCTTCGCGTCGCCTCGCCCCTCCAGCTCTGAGCGGT
The DNA here is from genome assembly GCA_027886205.1 of Fusarium piperis. Taxonomy (NCBI): domain Eukaryota; kingdom Fungi; phylum Ascomycota; class Sordariomycetes; order Hypocreales; family Nectriaceae; genus Fusarium; species Fusarium piperis. The sequence goes on along the minus strand of RZGM01000141.1, from coordinate 57,251 downwards.
GGTGCAAAGGACCTTGACCTTCTAAATTAAGCATAGACCTCTTCTGTTCTAACCATTAATACGACAATAATGCAGCTCTTCCCATTCCCACTGGTCCACCGACTTCTCTCCTTTTCCCTCTACTATTTGCAACTGCCTTGAAGGGTCATCTTTATACAGGATGGGCACAAGACGACAACTCTCGTGGAGGGCAGCCTTCGCTTTTATCTCCTTCTTTTCTATATCACTTCTACTACTCTCTTATGTGGGCTCTCCCCATAGTCCCCATCCGAATCCTCGAGCCTCTGCCATAGATCCCCATGATGCGGTTGATAACCTTACCAAGCGGGCAACTGATTCATACGAGGCGGCCCGCGAGAAGGGAGCCAAACTGCATTGCCTAATGGGCATGTCCAAGGCAGATGCCAAGGCTGCCAATAAGGGAGTTTCACTGGAGTCCCCGGTATACCTACAGACAGACGTCTTGGTGGAGCCGGAAGGTTGGCAATACGCCGACTCGGTCGTCTACTTTGCAGACTACTTAAATGAAGCATTGACCGCTCTCAATATCCCTAGAGAGTTTCATCATCATACTTGGAAGCATCTAGCGTCAGCAGATATCTACGATGATCCGACCTGGTTCGTTGATGATGATGTTGAACCAAACTTTGATGCCCAGCAAGGCGAGGTAAGATATTCTTACCCATTGATGGGGTCAAAAACCAGGCCTAAGTCTCTGATATATCAACAAAAGAAGAATTCTAACTTGAATAATGTTATATATAGATCACAGAGGCATCTTTTGCCAACTCTTTTATTTTAGATCCTGGTGTGATAATTGCCGATAAGAACCTTGGGGTTATTGAAGCTATGAAACGGAATCTCGTACACCCAGATTCTGTCACGACGCACATTAAAAGGGTAAGTCAAGTATCTAGATCCCGTGGAACTAATGTTTTATCTCTTATACCTGCTAACGCCGAACCTCAGTGGAGTGATATGGCGTGGATACAGTGGGTAAGTTGACCTAAGCTCCTTTTCATCCTATTCTTCTTCTTTGCCCTTATCGCTCTCATCATCTTCCCTTTCTCGCCGCAGAAAACTTCTTCCATTGACCCTTCCTTCGCACAATAAACTTCTAACTTCCTAACTCGGGTGATGGTAGTTTAATACCTGCAAATTTCAAGGAGGGGATGTCACAACTCTCAAGTATATCATTCGCTCTTGGATTACAAACCACACCACTCTATCGTTGATATTCGAAGCCATTCTTAATAAGAACGACAAAGATGGCAAGGGGAAAAAGATCGGCCGGTGGAACGAAAGGATAACCCTTACCGTCGACGATAACCCGGACGAATTCCACGCTATACTTGGCAGCCCCAACGGATCAGGATCGGCCTACTTGTTGGTCAATCACAAAGATCGATTGGGAGATAGGATCATTAATAAGGTCGATATATTTGTTCCCGGCATTAGCTTTGATGTGGATGGAACTACGGTTAATGAATTCCATGAAGGACGGAAGGTTATGCTTTTGTTTTATATAACTGATGTTTAATTAGCTTCTAATTAGTTTCTAGCTATGTAGTTTAACCTATTTCCCCCAAGGCTTAAAAACGACTAACTATGCTAATAGTCTTTATTATATATGGCTTTAGACCTAGAGAGATGCCTTATTATGTGGCTATTATAACCCTCTTGGTTTCTTATTCTTTTTTTTCTTATTTACCTTTATGGCGGCGACAAAAGGCCGCCCTTATCATAAAGCTAAGTACCTATAGTTTATAAAGGTATCTAGAATCGCATAAATATATTTGCACTAAGTATAGGACTTTATAATAACTAGTAACCTAAGAACTAGAATGAAAGGTGCGTCCTTGTTTCCGGAGCTCGGCCTTTAGACTTGCGACCTCATCAGGAGGCAAGATACTCTCCCATGCAAAGAAGTAAAACTCGGGTGAGTGATTTATTCCCGCGATCCCAAAGGTCAGGCCTAAAAGGTGCATCCTCCACTGATCCCAGAACGCGAAGCCTAGCGGGCGGAACGAGTCAAACTTGACTCCCGGAATAGGCGAATCATTGGCAGCGCTAATGGCGAGTGATCTAAAATTTGACATACCAGAAGATTCCCTTTGCAATGCTTCCTCTGTTTGGCCCCATCGATAGTGGTCATTAAGCATTGGCCGCTTGATCGGTGTGCTATCCTCTGGTACCGGAGAACCGTTCCTTAGTGGGTGAGTTTCGCCATTTCGACGGTAGCCCCAGATATTCCAGATTATCTCTTTTCGTTTCGGCAGCGCTGTGATCCATCTCGTACTCCCCGAATATGATGGTGGCCGGGGCAATCGGTAGTAGACATCTATCGACACGTCTCCAAGCGTCGCTAAGTAGTGTATCGCAGACCTAACCTCCTCGGCTTTATTGGGAGGACCATCAGGTCTATCGACCAAGTCCGCCGGGTCCATATGGTTTAGCATCTCGACGTCATGGACTGGCCAGCCCACTGTGTCCGTCTTGTGGCGAGCAAGACGGTGCACTTCGCCCACAAGCTGTATGATCCACATAGCGCGCAGGACTCGCATTTCCTCTACCCAGGTCGGCTGCCCTGCGTCAACCACCTTGGCAGGTGTGCCGATGAACTGGCGATCCCAGGCTGCGACCCAGTCACCGTTAGGACCATAGCCATGAGTATAATAAGGCTCTGGATCAAAAGCGTGTAGCGGCCTGAAGCTAGGGTCTCTCAGTCTTTGTAGACATGACGCCAAACATGCTTGCGAAAGGGCAGAGATTTGGTGTGCTGTTGCAACGATAGACCGGAGTACCGCCACGGGCACCATCGTGGCAGATAAAAGTTCAGGACCAAGAGTAGCGAATGTTGCGCCCTTGGGTTGAAAGAAAGGAATCACGCCGTGTAAGAATTGGACCCGGAACTCGACTAGATTGCGAAAAGGGAGGGCCTCAAAGCGCGCGAGTATGACTCCACGGATGAGTTCTTGGATCTTTGGTAGCAATATCGAATTCGGTCCGGAAAGAATGCCTTCGGTGATGGCAAGGGCATGGCTATGGAAGAGGCGCCAGACTTGAGGCGATGCCCTTAGAAAGTCCCAGAGAGTGTCGAGACCTGAAATGCTAGTAACGATGGGAAGCAGAATTTCTGTGGGCAATAGCTCTAGAGATAGTGCCTGTTTAGGCAGACTGGATATATTCTGGGCTTTTAAGCTCATTTTGATAAAATGTATAGTTGCTTTAAGTGTGTTAAATAGAATTTATAAAGCGGATGGGGACGAGTGACTAATATATGGGCACCTAGATTCTTAAATAGGCTCCCACTAGAACGGCGCCCGGGCGCCGCGATAAGATTTTAGCGGGGCTTCCTACTGGACAAAGGATCGCTTTAATTTACTAAATTATACACTTTCCGTCCGTGCGCTGATCCCCTGCCATGATATTCTTTATGAAATTACATACTACTATACTCCGTACCAATGTTGATCCAAATCACGCCGCATTATCTACTTTTCGTCTGTGCAAACCCGAACGATGATGACGTTCCCCGAAAAACCACCCTGCCAATTATTTCGGCACCCAGCGGCCGCTTGAGAAATAGAAAAGTAGTCAGCCCCGGAGTTTCGACACATAATTAGGCCCTTCTACCATATTGTACGGGGCATTATAGATGCACTGTCCACCCACGTACGGACTGCTGCGGAGCCAATTCTCAGGTTCTTTGCGGGCGAATGACACGGTGCCCATAGGCTGGTTGTGCTGGCGCATACTTGTCCAATGACCTTGAGGGATCATGCTCTTGCCACGGATATAGCTGGGAGTAAGCGCCCTTCACGAAACATAAAGCATGCCATTATACTCTTTTCTCACCATCAGCCGTTGCCTGCCTCCCAACAGCTTCACGCCTTCTCTGTGGTCTGCCTGGATTATAACTGATCTCCTGAATTAGCAACCCATCCACGCTCCCTGCCCCTGATAAACCTGGAACCGGCCTGCAGTTGAAGCGCGCTATGGCAAACGCTTATCTTACGACACCCAAAGCTGCGGTTAGGCCGAAGGGAAGATCCCATGCAATTGAGAGAAGTGCCCTCCCTCTTCATTACCAAGCTGCTTATCAAGCTTTGTCTGGTCAAAACCATACTGCTTAATAATCTGAAAAAACAATATTCGTTAACATGATGGCTATAGAAAAGACAACGTCCTATGCCCGCCCACCCATTAATGAACAACTTATTAAGTTCTCTGCCACCTTCTCGTATCGGTAATGGGAGTTGCGATAAAGAGGGGGGTACATCGTTTCATTGACTTATGTTGGCATAGAAGCCTTTCAGGTACTCATCTTTCGTCCCTTATCTTGAGCGACTTCGTAGGACATAAGGGAAACTTTGATAACACGGAGTTGGGTATATGCCATCAACGTATGACGTGAATACCTCTTTAGCGCCCTATGGAGGCTACTTCATACTGCCCTCCATCTTGGCTAACTTGAATTAGCGTCGTCATGTCTCGTTATCTCTACGATATCAACATGTTGAAGGCCTACCAACGTTCATTGGGATATCTAATGCACTGTGCTGCTTTTGTTGCCGAGCGAATGATAAGTGCTCATTGTTAACTTTTTGTGATCCGTCCTCACCTTGGCACGATTCTCATCCATCTCAAGGCTGATGAAGATTGAGCCTCGCTCCATCAGCAAGTCTAGTCTCATTACCAAAAACAAACTCGTTCCAGTCCTTCTCTATTCTTGCAAAATACCTTACACGAATATAGGTTCGGAGAACCTGACAAACAAGAATGTGGAATATCTTTATCATCACCTCTTTTTACCAGCCGAGCTTCCAGATGGAGATGATAAGTGCCCTGAGGATGAGAGGCTCCTCATGGGCTTTGTCCATTACTCTTTGGAAAGCTTTCTCATGAAAGCTGATCCTGAGGCTGGTGCCGCGAACAACGCTTGCTCAGTCATGATCGAACGTCTCCAGAAATCCAAGAATGCCCATGGGTTTCTGAGTGCGGGCGGCGTATAAAACGTTTTGCAGCAGCTTTCTCTTGAAGGTACGGTCCTTCAATATATCCTCACTCAAATATTGACACATCGAGCAATAGCCCCTTCTGCATTGTTTCACGTTCCAGCTCAGAATAGCGGGGCTTTCGTGTACAAAACCACTGCCTCGGTTACCTTTGAGACATTCGAGTTATCTCCGTCCAACAAAGCGGTTATGGAAACTCGAGGCCGTTTAGTTCGCCACTTTCCAGCCAACGCGACCGAGATACCCTGCCTAAATCCAGGGGATGAAGACTTTCAGGCCGCGCTTGCCAAAAACCTGGAAAAGATAAGTCACCAAACTATCTAGGAGACGAAACAGAAAGTCAAGAAGGCCAACCAAGAGCAGGTCAAAGATAGAGAGATAATATACCTACGAATTATTATCGATCTACCGCCCGGTATACTTCGTGGTACTAGAGAACACATCAGCATCACTAGCATTAGCAAAAATACCCATAAGGAGGTCATATAGAGCAAAAGAAAGCTCCTATAGAGACAATCACCACTCTGGCTTCTCATTCGAGCTAATCTATAGCTAACCATAGTTCAATTTTTATCCCAAGGTCGCGATATATTCAAAGAGTTTATAGTCTTCTTAATAGCAGAAGTACTTAATATCTCTATAAAGCATAGTGCCAGAAGCGATAAACTTTATATAATATCGACTAAGATTTACCATAGACTTCGCAAGCTAGACCATCTACGTAATGGCAGGTAGCTAATGCACATCTATCATATTCTATCGGAAATATCGCAGTCACTGGCCTAGAGATAGGACCAGATCCATATAGAAAGCCAAGGACCTCTGGATCTCAAAGCCATTAAAAAGTTCAAACTGGTTAATAGCATTCAGCTTCTCTTCCAGAAATAGAGACCTTTGTCGCCTCTGTCTTGGCAAGAGAAAATACCATTAACCCTGCACACTTTAACCCAATTCCACATGTGCAATTACTCGATGGCAACTGCCTTCCCACCATTGAAACAGGCGAACGATATCTATCTTTCAGATTGGCTATGTTAGAATCATGGGTCGCAAATAATCTCGACTTGTGGTTAAGGCACCATATCAGAGAGAGCTGATCCAGTCGTACCACCACGTGGCTAGCCGTCAGTACTCTGACCGCCCTGAAGATGCATCGAGGATGCTTCTCACCATCGGCGAACTATGGGTGGCAGGGGCTACCATGTCCATCTACTCTCCGAGACAAAGCCAAACATCATCACATACCGATAAGCATTATATATACATAGTTATACTAAATCTAATATTTATATTAATAATAGGCTTCGCTATTAATACTTTAATAGATCTCAAGGCTAGTTCCTTAAGGCACTTCTACCAATATAGGGGCTTTTATAACTCTATACCTTTAGTCTTCTAAAGCGCGCTTATAAGCTAAGACGCTTTCTTATATATACTTAGTATAAGCTAGAAGCAAAAACCCCTAATAAGGTAATTATAAGTTACTCTTTACCTAATAACTCTCTATCTAGCTAGAATTACTAATTTCCTATAAGTTAGTAATTTCTTTACCTATATACATAATAATGCTAATGCCGCTTAAAAGAGTATATAGGGTATTATAGATGCTTAGGCTATGCAAGCAAAGATTACTGCCCTTGAGACCTAGTTAACAGCACTCAGCGCTTAAGGCGCTGGGGGCGATCTTATCGAGTTCTAGAAGGCTCTTGATAATAGCCGAGCCAGAGAAAAGGAGCTCTCTACTTCTTTTAAAACCCTTAAGGCTAAGATAAAAGAATTTTATCTATTACTTAAAGCTTAATATTAATATACTAAATACTAAACTAAAGAAAAGCTCTAATTTTCCTTATAAAAAGATCTTAGATAATAAAATTAAAGATAAATAATTTTAATTTATTTATTAAATTTATAACTTTACCCTCTAAGTCCTTACTATAGATTTAACCTATATTATAGCTCCTCTAGGAATTAACTTAACCTAGGTTAACTTACTTAGAGCTAAGTATAAATAAGACTTAGAACTAATTAATTTTTATTTCTAAAGGTATATTTAAGACTATATTAATAATAAGGTATTTTAAGCGAAATCTAATATTTAAGGTAATTATAGTAAATAATCTTTTAATCGCCTCTATATTAATATTATAAGTAAGATCCTTTGTCAAAGACCTTGAGCATAAGGCGGCGGTTTACCAACGTCTGCAGCCCATCCAAGGTAGACATATGCCCGTGTTCCTGGGGGCCATCGACCTCCAATCGATAAACAGGATTTATTACTATGACCACCGAGTCTATGTGATACACATGACCTTTCTGTCATGGGGAGGAAATAACCTTGGTCCGACAGGGGTTATGGGTGGTATAGAGGAACAGTTCAAAGAGACGGCGATGCGGTCATTGCGCGCAATGCATCAGCAAGGAGTAATCCATAAGGATGTACGAAGGGCAAACATGCTATTCAATAAGGAGATAAATGGAGTCATGATGATTGACTTTGAAAGAGCCTTGCTGGAACCAACTCGACGTCCGTTAGCTCCGTTAGTGCCGAACAAGCGAAGACGGAAGCCAGAGACGATAGATCGCAGCAAGTTAGCGGATAAATCAAGCGATCGAGGTCAAGTTAGCCAGGTATTCTCCGAGGACATTAGGATATTGAAAACAGTATTCGGGGAGCGTAATATTCACAAGCCATAATATAGTGAGCAGCATCATGAAACGGGAGGTTCATATCCAGCATTTCCGGCCCTTCTCGCCACCGTTGTTTTTCTTGCCCTGCTCCTTCAACATTGTCAGTCAAGACCAGGAGATGGGTCTGAAATAGATAACGACGTGAGACCCAAAGCATTATACCTGCATTAGATGCGATAGGCATTTCTGGCGCCCCACTACCCCTCGGCCATTGCATCTAGTCTTTTCCTCTAGAGCCTCAACAAGCGTTTCTCTCCTTACACCAGCACTCCGGATATTGGAAATAGATGCGACGTTCTAAAACTTCAAGACTTTACCACGCTTTTCCCTATTCCAGGTATCACCCCCTTCTTCAGATAATTACTTCTTTCTATGGATTTTCCAAAATCCTCTTCGCCTCGTTTGGTACCTCAGGCAGTCGCAGCAAAGGCCGATGTTTCGATCGAGGCAGCCGCGATTGCCTCAAGGTGCCAGCTGCCTAAAAAGGCGAAATATTTCATCACAGGTTCATAGTGCGAGAAATATATGCTTGTATAATGACGGCACTCGCATTCTCACGGGTAATGAAAACTATAATAGGTGTCTACACATCAAGGCAAGACACAGCCCATCCAATGAGTCGATGAATCGAAATATTTAAACAAGAATCCCCGTTGCTACTCCGCTTTTATTCTTGCGCATATGATGAGACATATAGACTGCTTGTCGCCAAACATGCAGACCTTCTTGCGACTAAATCGGGACTTGGGGAACTCTAAGAGACTTACTCGGTATCCTATTTATAGTCTTTCATTCCGAAAGTTCTTTGTAGATTCGAGTTAGTATTATGACCTTTCAGTACGTTATACCTAGTCACCTGGATAAAAGGATAATATATATAGGGACTTACGTGGCGGTAGAGTTCAGATACGTCCCAGGAGCAAGGTCGGGGGGAAGAAGGTCCACTCTGTAAACATGCTGTAGTCCATCGACATCTCTTCTAGGTACCCAGGTTGTCCTCTGGATTAGGTGGGAAGTTGACGTTGAAGACTCCAAAGTCGGACTGGATGCGGGTGTTGAACTTTCCGTCAAAGTAGGACGCGCTAGTGCTAGCGGCGCTCGCACCAGTGTCGTTAAAGGACGCAAGCATGTAGCCGGTCTTATAGTACGGCTGGGGGGCTATCGAAGTCTTGTTGTTTGGTTATAGCGTGTGGCCCTTGAGCTTAATGGGTTTGGTCTAGGTGGATGCTGGGTTGCCCTTTCTGACCTCATCGAAGTCAACCTCACCGACGCCTTTAACAGAAAAGTTCGAGTTAAACTCTCCTTATAAGTTAAGCCCATCGTTAATATATTTAATATTAAGCACATTTTCCATTAAGGCCAGTATTATTCCCATTAGATCAGCGGGCACATAGTCTATGCTAGGTATAGGATTTACGACTTATAATCATTAAGAAGCTATAGGTTAAATTAGCTTTAAACTTGCCCCTAATATAGGCTCCTAAGCCAAGCTCAGAGTTTCCTCTATTAAACTCGTAATTTTCGACCATATACTAAAAGAGGGAATTGCCGATAGCGGCGTTCAAGTAGCCCCAGACGTCGGAGTAGTCGTCGCGGATCTTAGTATTTCCAGCATCCTGTCACGCGTGACTCAGGTTCATGTCAAAGGCAAAGTGAGAGACCTTTGACATAACAGTTCTGCGCGAGTGGGAAGATGGCAGGCTTGGATATGGAAAAGAGTGTAGTAAAAAATAGAACAGGTGGAGGCTAATGGAAAGTTGCCGACGTTTAGGCTCTTTCAGTGAGATGGCTTAGGCTAAGGAGTTAGGAGCGCACAATGTAAACATACGTCAGCAAGATTAGCTAGGAAGCGGAGATTAAAGTGTTTAACTCATATTATCGGACATTTCAAGCAATAATACGCTTAAAACCTCTCTCTGAGACTCGGAAGCAGCCCGTAATGTCTTCGGTTAGACATATATCTCTGGCTATCTGGGTCTCGTTGTTGGGCTGTTTCTCCAAGTGCTTTCCGCTAACTGAGGGCTGATATGAAGACATGACAAACAAGCTAATGCAGTTCATCTTGCGCAAGAGCTTCTTCAATCCACTGCCACAGTCTATGGTCGGCAAGAAAACCCGGATTCATCTCTAACATCAGAGTCAATTTTCTCGCCACAGCAATGGTGTCCGAGTTTACAGTTCTGCTGGGAGGGAAGCAAGCTCGCTCCCTTTCTTGCAGCTCTTCCGCTGTCAGATCCTCCCCCTGAAGCTCAACCAGAAGCCTTATGTTTTCGTCCCGGTTGGCGCGCTGGTGGAAGAGCCAAAGAACCCCCTCTCTTTCGCCATCATCGGTGCTCGTCTTGTATATGAGTTCAAACAGCCTTTCAAAGAGCTGGTGGTCATTTTTGGAAAGCAAACGAGTTAGTCGAGTGAAATACCATATTCTTTCCGATGTTTGCCAGAGATCTGAATGAGGTAGATCAGGGTGATTTCTGTAGCTCGCTTGCTGAAACCAGACCGATAGGCCGCAGTGAGACATCTCGATGGTGGTGCGGCTGAGCTCCCTAACGACGGAGCTGCAAGCAGCTCAGAGACCGGGCCAGTTGACGCCGAACTCCAATCGATAATGCAGGTGATATTGAAGTCCTCGTTAACATATATATTGCCGAGATGTAGGTCCGGATGGGAAAGTGTGAAGCCATTTCTCACGCTTGAGGAGAGATGGGGTATCATCTCAGACAGAAACTGCCCTGCGATGCAGTAGAAAAGAATGTTCTTGCTGTGCTCAATTTTTTGACCGATTGCCACAAAATTGTTCCACCGTCTTGATGCTGTCTGATAGCTGGCCATACTCTTGTAGTCCACCATATCAGGAACTGGTGCGAAAAAGGTGTGGGGTGTAAGCGAAAGTTCTTGAGCATGAGATGTAAAGGCCGAGATAAGGGAAACAAAGTAGTCGCGCTCTTGATTGAATGGCCCGCGATCCAGTTCGAGCGAGTCTCTTTCTTGCCAGGTAAGTGATGGCGAGAGACATTCACCGACAGCGTAACCCCCATTCCCATCATCGAACAGAGAACCAATATTTTCAAATCGGTGGGTAGATAATTCCGACATCATGGCACCAAGCTGGCTCATAACTTTCTGTCGGTTCTCATTGGAGATAGGCATAAGTGGGCGACGATGTTGAAACCCCGGTACTTGCTGTGGAAGTTGGGTCCAGTCATAGGATCCTAGAGAATGGCCAGGAGCTTTGCTCTGAAGGATATATGGAATACCGATGTCATTATCGCTAGATCCACTGAGACGAATCAATATTTGGAATCTAGAGTCATAATATTCCTTACCTATATGCATAAACCTCGGGAACCGGAATCGAGGTATGAGCCTTGAGGTATAGCAATGTAGATGCTTCGCTGATAAGAATCCTGGGGGCAGTTTCATCTGAGTAAAAGCCGTCGAGTCCGCTTTTTGGAGAGCGAAAAACCCATTCGACCCCATCTTTGAAAGACACAAAAATGACCCAGTTTAGGCTACCACTCTTCGGCATCTGGGACACGTTGCAAGTGCATGGTTGGCCGCGACGCTGTTGTGAGAGCGAAAGAAGCGCTGGGAGATTGAATTTAGAGAAATAATAAATCTTGTCCTTCATGACTTTCAACACTTCTCAATCGTTCAGGCGATGGTATTAGTCAATAATGTTGGCAAGGACATTGAAAGGAGAGAAGGTGGCTTGTGAAGCGTAAAACAATGTGAGTCACGTGATGGACCCCTGGCGGCTTGTCCTCGGGCCCCCACATGAGGGCCTGCTTCTTCGATCCAGACTAGCCTACCACTCAACCCCCATATATTCCCGATGTTATATAACACCCAGTCTTGTTATCATTCCATGCAGGCAGCCTGTGTGCAGTAGAGGTTGTAGTTATGGTATCGAACTTCTGAAGAGCACATGACTCTGGAGCTTTTCGCGCAATTATTCTGCAAAAGATTGAAACTCCCTTTCTTGCGAGGATTAGACCCCGGAGCCTGCGCCATTATTCCAGTCTACTATGGTAGGCACACGCAATCAAGCCATTGCAAAGCCAAAGCCGAGAAAGCGCATAACCATGAGTGGAATTTGGCAAACTCCACCGGGAAGCCCCTCTCTTGACGGGATAGACAGCTAAACTCCGCCTGATTCCCTATAAAAGGACGGAGTGCGCCATGGGTGAGGAGGTTTTCAATTCTCCTCACTACTACTCATTGTTCCCTAATTCCTGAACAGCATTTGTCAACCCTCCTGGTCCCCAGCCTTATATCTTTTCACCACTCCTTCATCACCATGACTTCCAGATACGCTCAAGTCTATGAGTCCCCGGCTAGACCCGGCGATGCTCGCCCTACTACCTCGCAGATTGTCCACGATGAAGGGCATGAAGGCAAATGGACTGAAAAAGCCATTCTCATAACTGGCTGCCCCTCTGGCCTTGGTGTTGAGACCGCACGCACCTTGGCAGCCACCGGCGCCAGCCTATACCTCACCGCCCGAGATATAGATAAGGCGAAGGCTGCCTTTGGCGACCTTGCGCAGGGCGATCGGGTGCATCTCCTCCAGCTTGATCTTAATTCCCTCGCAAGCGTGCAGGCTTTCATCACCCACTTCACTTCGAAGACGCCTAATCTTAGCATCCTCATCGCCAATGTCGGTGTGATGATGACGCCAGTAGGTCGCACTGCCGATGGCTTTGAGACTCAGTTTGGCACGAATCATCTTGCCCACTTCTTGCTGTTTCAGCTGTTGAAGCCAGCTTTGTTGGCTTCGTCTACAGCTGAATTTAACTCTCGCGTCGTCACTTTATCGTCAATCGCGCATCGCTCAGCCGAAGTCAACTTCGACAACTTAAACCTCAATGGCGACTATAATCCCTGGATTGCTTACGTTTAGGGCAGGACAGCCAATGTCTGGGCCGCAAACGAGATTAAACGACGTTATGGAGCCCAAGGTCTGCACACCTGGAGTGTTCAACCTGGCCCTACAGGCACCGGCTTGCATAGGTATATGTCCAAATCGGAAGTAGTGTCAAGTCAATCGGACCCAACTCTTGCTAAGATATTCAAGACGGTTGAGCAAGGCGCTGCCACTACGGTTTAGGCTTCCACGGCGAACACCTTGGAATGACAAGGTCGGCAACTATCTCGAGGATTGCCAGATTGCAAAGCCGTGGGATTCTACTGCTGGTCCCTGGGCACCAGGATATAACCCTTGGTCGTTGATGAGGAGAAGGAGGAGAAGCTATGGGCCAAGTCTTTGGAATTGGTTGGAGAGAAGTAGATGTTGTAATGGACACTGTGTATAACTCAAGGGGGTGAGCCAGCCGTCGATCGGCCACTAGGCAAGGTTATCTTCGGAGCCTTCAGATGAAGCGGGATAACCTCAACCTGAACACAACACAATAGAGATAATACATCTTCGGCAGCCTCCCTATCTGAAAGTTGCAATCCGAACGGCTATGTCACGTGTATTTCACCAGGCCATCGCGCTCGCCCCTTGTCAGGCCATGCACCCAGCTGGTAAGACGAGCTGGTAATATCTCTAATACCGCAGAGCTGCAGTGTCATAGACCGACTCTCTTCCCCCAAATGTAAAATTGGTCTCGCATAGGCACTGCAGAAGTGGGTTTTCATTCTATATAGAAATCAAAGTACTCAACGAGGAACCTCGCCAAGGCTCATGAAGAAGATAAACTTAGGATAGTTTTTGAACAAGCGCTTCAATCTCCAACCCAAAGAGGCCCACCAAGGCATGAACTTCTTCTTCATTCATCAGTCCCCCTTGGACACGTATACCAAAGCCAATAGTATCTGTTCGGCCATCAGGTGCAATATCAATGTAGATATTTTCTTGCGGTAGGTAGGATATGTCGAGCTTGGAAATCGATGTAGTAGATCTATCTTCATCTTGAAAGGGCTTCGATGGCATGAAATCCGTAGGTACGCCTATTGGCAGATGTGCCAACAAGCTCTTTGATTGGTTCGACTCTGGAGCATACTCCGTGGATTGGTGTTGGGATTGCATCCATAGTAAGTTCAACCACACATTGAACAGATCCGAAGAAGTATCCCTGGTGTTTCTCCAATGGCCGAGAATGTCATGTAATGAACTTTGTTCATATGGTACACGTTCTGCCAATGCAGTTTGGATGGAGCGGGCTTTTTCGGCAACATGGAAAGCCTCAAACTCGTTTTCAGATAAAGCATTTTGAATGGTGAGAGGGGTGACATTGAGACAAGGGCCGGTCAGACGGTCGATACCAGCGAAAGCAGCCGATCGACCTGTTTGGTATAGACCAAAGGTTGGGCTTGACAGCCCAGTCAACTGAGCAAGAACTCGAGAGACTGCGAGAATGACAATGGCTTGAAGAGAGACGTTCGAGGAGTGGCAGGCTCTATCCAAATGTCCAAGGTTTTTGACTGCATTCCACGCGCCGACAAACAACTGCTTATTCTTGTGCGACATCTCATCATCCTCGTCGCCATGAGCAGAAAGAATGAGGGTGGGAACGCTGTTTCCAATCGCTGAGCGCCAGTAGGTAGGCTCATCCACCTCGTCCAATGACTGCAAGGTGAAGTCGATAAATGAAGCAAAATCAGGTCTGGGTGTGGGTGCTTCTCGACGGTAATAACCAGAGAGCTCTTCAACAAAGAGAGGCATTGTCCACGCATCGTATATGGCATGATTCATGACAATAAGGATTCCATCCCTGTCATTGGCCTTGAGAAGACAAAGCCGAACAGGCGGGGTCTTCAGAGATGATGGATGCAACGCAATCTGCCTTGCCTGACACAGAGCAAGATTCTCAAGGTTTTCTGTGGAAGTGATGACCTGAAATGTGCCATCATTGCGGTCGCATTCGTTCAAGACGACTTGAACGGCTTCGGAACGCGAGATGGCATAGAAACAAGTCCTCAAAATCGAATTGTTTTGACGCAGTGAGAGCCAAGCGTCGTTCATGGTCTCCACGTCGATACGCTCTGAGCATGAGAATGACCATGCGGGTTCAAAGAGTGCTCGCCCTGTCTGTAGCCAGGAGGCAAGATGAAACATCTGGCCGCTGAGACAGGGGATAATCTTGTCAATCGCATTCGGCTTCAACCCTAACTGAGCGATGACATCTTGTCTGATATCGCTGTAGCTCATAATCAGGGAGCCCTTGTTTGTATCCTCACAAGGCATGGCCTGGACTCGTAGGCAAATACCACGAAGGGTGTTGCCTTGGAGAACATCGGCAACACCTACTTTGAGACCTGCGGTGCGGCACATAGACGCCACTCGAATGGCAGAGAGGGAGTCTAACCCGATACTGAATATGCTCGTGTCTGGCTGAATGGTCTCCACCGGCACTTTCGAAACCTCGGACAGTATGTCGCGGACAACGGGTTCATGAGATGGTGCAGATTTGTCAGCTGCCCCGACGGCGCTTTGAGCGGGGGAACCAAGGCTGAGAGGTAAGCTTTGGAGCTCATCTGGGAACATGGTCACGCATCGCGAGGGATGCTCAACAATGTCGGAGAATGCTTGGCTGAAGTCCTTGACAGCCTGGTTAAGATCCTCTTGACTCAGAATTTCTCCTTTGCATGAGGCGCGGACCATGATCGCTTTGTCTGTTTGCTCAACCTCGAGGTTCAGTTTGTACTCGGACTCAGGAACGTAGTCATCTGTGACATAGGGAGTCCAGATTTGATCACCAGCAGGGTCATCTTCCAATCTCTGCACATTCTTCTGGAACACAAATAATGTGTCGACCAATGTGGCAGCGCTCAGCACACCACTCTGCCGAAGAGATTTCTGAACCTCATGTAAAGGCGCGTGCTCATGGCTCTGTGCCTGGGAAGTGAATGATTGTATCTGTTGAACCATGCTCCGATTGCTGATGAGTTTGGGCTCCAGCGTTACTCTCTTGGCCACTGTGTTGAAGAGAGGTCCAACCACACGTTCGGCCTCAGATCCCAAAGATGAGCGCCCGGCGAGAACTTGACCAAAGGCTACGTCTCGTCTTCTCGTCAACTTGGCGAGAACCTTAGCGTAGGCGAGAATAGCGACACTTTGCACGGTGACCTCCATCTCTTTGCAGCTCTCGGATATGTCTACCATGCCAAGTTTAATATCAGTGTCAGAGTAGCACATCTTTGTCGATGGTTGGCGCTGAGGAGATTGCGGTAACGGTGTGACTTGGTAGCCGTCAAAAAGCTTGGCCCAGAATTGGCAAGCCTCGCTTTGATCCTGGGACAGATGACGGACTGCATTCGCAAACTGTGGATGATCTGGTAGTGATACCCCGTGGTAGGCGGAAGCCAGATCATCAAAGATGAATGGCAGCGAGACACCGTCATACAGCGCATGATGCATAATGATAACCAAAATCCTTCCTTCAGGTTCGTTGATGATCACAGGTTGGATTGGTGGTGTGGAAAAGGCCGATTCTGTATCCAATTGCACGCACCGCATAACCACTTGAGCGATATCACTGCCCGATGGAACAGTGATTTCTCGCCACACAGCTGGGGCGTCGCTGTGAACGATACCGATCCAGGAGAAGCCCATCTCAGGAACGGGATGGAAAGATGTGCGCAAGATATCATTGGCTCCAACGGTGAGGCGATAAGCTTCCTTCAAGCGATCAACACTTGTCGGCTCCACGAGTCTCACAATATGTGGATGAACATAAACAGCCCCGCTGGTTTCTATGGATTGGGTGATCATGGCAGTCTGTAGCGGACTGCATTTGAAAATCGACTCGATTGTATCGTTTAGGCTGAGTCGTTCCACTCGAGATGCAAACTCCTCGAGATGAGGATCATCGTCGCAGTATGACAGCGGCGGACTTGGAATGTCAGCCACGGCAGCCTCGACGACCCTGTGAGCCAATGCTCCCACGCAAGGGAAACACATCACTTCGGCCGATGAAACAGGGATTCCCGCATCTCGAAGCTGGCTGGAAAATCGTATGGCTGTCATGGAGTCCAGCCCAAGACTCAAAAACGACGAGTTCCTGGATATCTGCAAGTCTTCCAAACCACAGAAGCGCTTTATCATATCTCCAATTTGAAGCTCCAAGCTCGACCATGGATGATCATCCCAGTCTTTGACAGTGCCCATGGTGGCGGTCGGAGCTATCCGGGACAGATTGAAAGAATCAAGCGAGATAGATTCATTGGACACGATCGTTGACAGGATCAGGTTCATCTTTGCCGCAAAATCTCGAGCATAATCTGGCTGGCCAAAAGCCGACGTGAAACCACAAGTGATGCGAACACAATCGTTCCTTGCGTCAGCCTCCACCTCGACGGCGAGAGGATACTCTGAGGGCATGCTGCTCTGTACTTCCTCCCACAAGTCGTGACCCTGATCTTCGGCAGACTTGATGAATGAGAAAAGACAGTCGAAGATGGGGCCTTCCGATTTGACCCAGCGCTGGATGTATCGCAGGGGTGTGTGTTGAAACTCTAGCGACTCAGCAGTGGCTTTGTGTATGTGATGGATGACATCTTCGACTGTGGATAGGTGTTCTGTGTTGAGTCTTCCGGGAATAGTGGCAATGCATGGCAGAAGCACAGAATCAGCTCCTGCTATGGGAAGCACTCTTCCGGAAAGAACTAGGCCGTAAGTCACATTAGATGTGCCCAGTGCATCGGCGAATGCCAAAGCAAAAACTGCTTGCATCAGAGAGGATACTGTGGATTGTAGGCCAGCTGCGCAGCCTTCGAGCTCTGAGAAGGATGAGGACAGTGTGGTGGAGTGGGAAAGCTGAGCAGATTCGGTTGCGGACTTGTCAAAGATCGTTGGTCTACAATCAGAGAGGGCCTGACGCCAGTGCAATTCGGACTTTTCCATGCTTTGGGAGCATACATGTCTGATGAAAGCATCAGGTGAGCCTCGCTCAGGGGACGTCACATCTGCCAGATATTGCGATGCAAAGTCTTGCAGCAACATGCCAAATGATGCGCCATCGTAGAGACTGTGGTGTATCGAGATGAGCAACGCCAGTGGTTGTTTCGAGTCCTTGGTGACTGCGTGCAGGATACGAAGCGGCGGGATAGATGCGATGTTGCTGATAATGTCCTGAGAAATGGCATCTTGGAGAATCTGCAACTCGGCCAGAGCCTCCTCCAAATCATCGTATTGTCTCTCAGTCCAATCAACAGGACGGTTGGGCTCCAGTACAACCTGTGCGATTTCCGAGGGTAGCGCAACGAATACCGTTCTCAAGATTTCGGTTTGGTCTGAAGTATTCTGCCATGCGTTTTGAAGCAGGGTTGGATCCGCAGTTGGATTCATCTTCAGCACGACGTGGTTGACGTAAAGGGGTGAATCACTGTTCATCGAGCGTGCCACAAGTCCCTCTTGGAGGGGCAAGCAAGGCCTCACGAAGGCCACAGAGGACTCATGTATCTCGGATGGGAGGCTTTCAAAGAACTCGGTTTCCAGCTTCGAGAATCTCTTCTGCACATCTGATGGCGAATCTTGCTCGGATGCTGAGTTTGAATCCGACGGGAGGTGAGCGAGTTGTTCCACGACCGGATTGCCCATAACAAGTGCTACAGGAGCGGACAGGCCGATATTTCGAAGACGGACAGAGAGGTTGATTGCACTCAAGCTGTCAATGCCAACCTCAAAGATGTTCGTGTGGTGATGAATTGTTGACCGGTCAACTGCGATCGTGTCGCAGATTGCGTCAACGATGACTTCTTCATCCGCTGTCAATGGTCTATCCTCTTTCTGGCCACCATGCACGTTCTCGTTTCCCCGGAGTATGTCAGGCAAGGGTTGGCTGGCAAACAGCTCTTGCAGTAACTTGATGTTTACCTTGTCGGACATGGCAGCGAAGGGTATGTGGTTGACAGGAAGGACGATTTCTGGCACCATGTAACTGGGCAACTTGCGTCGACACTTCTCTCGGAGGTCCTTACCCAATGTCCCAATGTCCACTGAGACAACCGAGATGGGTTCGTTCATGTCACGTTGCTGAGTTACCAAACGTGTGATGAATGAGATGAGTTGTTTGCGCGCAAGGCCCGGGTGTTTGGCGATGATCGTGACAACACCAATCGGGACTTGAGATGACGTCCTCAGAACTTCGGAAACCTCGCCCAACTCAAGTCGTTGGCCATTGATCTTGGTTTGATCATCGCCACGCCCAAGGTACTCGATACTGCCGTCTGCCATGATCCTTCCAACATCGCCAGTCCGATACATCTTCTCACAACCAGGCCCCTTGATAAAACCTTTGGCATCGGGTCTGTTCAAATATCCTTTTCCGACTAGATCTCCTGTGAAGCAGAGTTCTCCTGTTTGCCCACGAAGAGCATAGTCAGGGCTGTCAGGAAGAAGAACATGGCAAGCACATGAAGTCAATGGCAGCCCGATGTTGCGTAGAGAAGTTTGTCCGTTGATCAATGCAAATGAACATCCGACCGTCAGCTCAGTAGGTCCATATGCATTCATAACTGCAACTTGGCTTGCGCGGCCCCAAGTATCCAAGACTCTTTGGGAGATCTTTTCTCCGCCGATACTCAAGAGCCGAAGACTTGGGCAATCTTGGGGACGGATATCAGCCTGATCGAGTAGAGACGGAACGAAACCCGCGTGCGTGATCTCCAGCTTGGAAAGTGTTAGTCGGAGGTCATCCATCAGCAATAACCGTGGGCCACTTGACGTAGCCATACCGTGTCGCCATGGGAAGAACGTTTCGGCAACGTGAGGATCAAAAGCCCGGCTTGCTTGACCTAACCAGCGTCCTTTCCCACCAAGTTCGAGAGTAGCAGGCGCAATTCGGCAAACAAACTCAGACAAAGATTCGATGAAAGCTGACAGATTGGCTCGACTGGTCATGACACCCTTGGGCTTGCCGGTCGACCCAGAAGTGTAGAGGATGTAGGCGGTATCTTGTGGATCGACGTCGTAGGTTCTGTTTTCAGACGGCAAGGTCAACAGCTCTTGTTGGAACGACGGATCATCAATACAGATGATTCGGCATTGACTGGCTGCGTCCTTGAAGGTCGAGGCGAAGGCCGTCTCTGTGAATACCACAGGAGCATCACCATCGTCGATCAAAAATGACTTGCGATCATCCGGGAGTTTTTCGTCTATTGGGAGATATGCGTTGCCGGATTTCATGATTCCAAGAAGAACTGGATGAGAAGCAAGGTTTCGCCTAGAGCAGAGAGCAACAGACTGGTTTTTGACCCCGTGGCGGCTAAGATAGGCTGCGATTCGATTTGCCGCGGCGTTGAGCTCCCCAAAGCTCATAAACAACTGCTCAGCTCCGGCTTGCGTGATAGACACTGCCTCTTCAACTGCTGTCCACTCCGGATGCTGCTCAGCATTGATCTCGACCCAGTGTTCGGGACCCAGGTGTACTGAGTTCTCGACTGCTTTGCTTGGGCTGGGCGCTGAGATTGACAGCAAATCCTTTTCGATGAAACGAGGGAGGGATGTGAAAGTTTCATCCGGGTAGCATATCATGGCGCTAACCAGGGCATCAATTTGGCGGGCGAAGATGGCCAGTTGCTCATGACTCATAATCGTGTTCAGGGACGATGCCTCAAGGATGACGGTACGATCGTGGCGGTCCTGGAACAAGTTCAAAGCCATTGGGTGTTCAACTGTCAAGCCTACATCATCTGCCTTTGGGTCCCAGATTGTTCCAGCAGAGCCAGTCATGAGATCTTGCTCGCCGCTGGGGTGGAATGTGAATATGCCAGGATATAACGACTCGCCTCTTTCCTTGTTCAAGAGCTTTCGGATAATTCGTGCATGAATGTGACGGTATTTGCGGGCATCTGTAGACAAACGATGCTGTTCTGCTAGAACCTCCCTCACTGTACCCCTGGGGTTGAAGGGGATTGGCACAACTGAGATAAAGGGCCCTATTGCATTGTCGACATCTGCATCCAACACACGGTCCGATATTGTCTCTGCAAAGACTGCACCCGGACTTCCCACGTAGCTCAATAGCACGAGTCCAAAGGCTGCACGGACAATTGGTCCAACGGATGAGACGCCAAGCTCAGCAGCCTTTGCCTCTAATTGCACTGCTGGCACTGACAGTCTAACCGTCTCTGAGATGAAGTGGCAGTCCTGCTCCTGCTCAGGCGCTGTTCTCTTTCCAGTGAGGTCGGGCCACGCTGGTACGTCAAGTTCCGCATACTCATTCAGCTCCTGTTCCCAGAATCTTTGGGCATCAAGACATGTTTGGTTGCTGGGAAGTACAGCCGGCAAGACATCTCGCAGTTGAGGTCTGTTGGGCGTCTCAGAAGTGTAAGCACGGCAGACATCATCAGTGATGAACCCGAGTGACTGGCCGTCATGCAAGACGTGATGTATGGTGAAAACCATGGTTTTTTGTCTGCCATTGTCCAGAATGGTAACCGCCCAGGGTGGCCGCTGGAAATAGTTTGCTTGATGTCTCTCCCGGATATCGGCAAGTCTCTGGTCCAAGTCGTGTCGATAACTCTTTGTTGTGCATTCAATGCGGTTCCAGTCAATCTCATGTTGCTCATAAATGATGTGGAGGATACCAAAATCGCTTGGATGCCCAGAACTCTTTTTTCGAATTGTGGCAACTGGCAGGAAACCAGTTCTCAGGGCCTCGTTGCCCTGGCAAACCGCCATCCACGCCCCTTTGAGTTTGCCCAGGTCGACGTCAGAGTGCAGAGTGAAGAAGTGATGGCTCCAATACATCTCAGACGTTGTCATTGTTTCACTCAAAAAGCTTTCTTGGATTGCCCTTGCGGGACAAACGAAGAAGCTCTCCTGGATGAAAGCCGACGCGTCTCGATGCCATTCGTGGTTGAATTGCTCCAGATCAAAGACGTTCTCCACCTGCGAACTGCTGCAGGATGACCCTGCTACAGTAATCAGATCTCCGACGGTTTCACACTGAAGGACATCAATGACAGAGAGGGGGTAGCCGGCTTCGTTCAAGCGCGAGGCGAGGCGAATGGCTCGGATGGAATCGATTCCCAAACTTCGAAGCCTACTCGATTCAGTGAAAAGAGATACCAAGACGTTCCCGAGCAGAGAAACATTGGAGATGACAGTGTCTCTCAATTCGCGGTCAACCTCATATGTTGCTGCCTTGGGATCCTCATCTCGAGCATTGCAGGCTCTCTCCCAGTTTTCCACCTCCAAGTCCGCGTACACGGCCTGAAGGGCACGTCGATCTGCCTTGGCTGACTGCGTTTTGGGGATGCTTGGAACAACCAGGAAAGTAGATGGAATCATATGGAGTGGGAGAGTGATTGAGGCTTCCTTCGCAGCAGAACGAGCGATGCCAATCGCGGTCTCGTTCAAGAGCATGGTCTCCGCCTCATCGCCAGGTTGAACAGCCTGCGGGGCGGCGATGAATGCAACAACAGCATCATTGGGTCTGTCAGGACGGTTCAGAACCATGGTTTCGATGGATTCAGCCAACGGATGGCAGTGGCGTAAAGAAAAGCTGATCTCACTGAGCTCAACACGAATACCACCGAGTTTGACAAGATCATCTGCTCGGTTCAAGTATTCCAGCGAACCATCCGAAAGCATGCGTACAAGATCTCCAGTGTAATAGAGAACCTGCTTTGCTTCTTCGTTCCACACATATCTCGCCTTGGTTGTATCCGCTTGGTTTAGATACCCAGGAGATAGCTGCGGGCCACCTAGGGCCAACTCGCCGACAGCATTTTTCATGACAAACTTCTTGTCTCGAGTAACGAATACAGAGACAGACCTTAATGGCCAGCCGATATTTCCACTCTTTAAATTCTTGTGCTCATTTCCAAACTCGCGAAGAGTAGAAACAATTGTTGCTTCGGCTGGACCATATGTGTTGAAAGCTCTCATGTTCTGTCCCCAGTCGTCGGCCACAGGCTGCGGAAGTTTCTCGCCAATCATGGTGATGGTTTGCAGAGTCTTACAAGCGCCCCTCTGAAGACCGGCTGAGAATGTAGGGGTAAGATGAGCATGAGTTGCACCGGTGACGTTGGCGAGCTCCGCAAAGGAACCAAGCATCACTTCTCGCGGGGCAGAAACCAACACTCCGCCACAGCTCCATGTGAAAAACATGTCCTGGATGGAGACGTCAAAGGTGGGTTGGGAGAATTGGAGGCATCGCACAGTCTCTCCATCTTTGCCCCCAGGAACTGCTTCTAACAAAGAGTTGATACTGGTAAAAGCAGACGAATGAGTGATGGGAACGCCTTTGGGAGCACCCGTCGTGCCACTGGTCCAAATCATGTATGCCATCTTGTTTGGATCTGTGAGAGGCGTGCCAGAAGCCCGCATATCGACAAGCTGCTCGGATTGTTGCGTGAATGGGAACACATCGATGGGAACAACCCCGTTCGGTAGGCCAGCATCGATCCGGGTAGAGTCAGCAGATGAGACTAGGACCAGAGTTGCTTTCGTCCGAGCAATGAGATCCTGACGACGCTGTGCTGGAGAGAAAATATCGATTGGGCACCAAGCACCACCCGCTTTCAGAGAACCCAAGACGGCCACATATAACGCAGGGCTCTTCTCAATATGAATCGGCACGACTGACCCTGTCAATGGGCCGCATAGGGATACCAGATGGTCCGCAAGAAGCTGAGCTTTCGCATTGAGCTCTCCATAGGTCCAACAAATGTTGGCTGGGCTATTCTCGTTGATTAGATCACTTCTAAAAACCAGAGCATGATCGTCAGGGTTTGACTTTGCGTGAGCTTCGAATTGAGAGTGGATGAGGGCGTTTGGTTCAGGCTCTTGAGGCACAACCGGATCAAGGACGGACCTTACGGACATATCATTGATGAAAGCGTTACTCAAGTAGCTCTCGTCTGGATACTCAAGGATGTGGGAGAGGACAAGTCCCATCTCATGGAGCATCAACTCAGCAGCGCCATGATCCATGCAGTCATCGCTGAAGCTAGCCCTGAGGGTCAGGCGAGAATCACTTTCGGGCCAGACTTCCACCATGACTGCAAAATCATTCGCCATGGGAGGATGATGGATGGATGGCCAGAGCGCATCAGCATCTGACCCGGCGTTGAAGTCCTGGTAAGCCAGAAGTGTATCGTAAGGAAGACGGCCGTCTGCCGTCGCCACCGAGCCGAGACGAGGCTGGAGATAGGACAATGATTCGGCGTTCAATGATGCGAGATGGTGTGCGATCGAGCGGTTGGTCCACTCGACCCCATTATCGTGATCCTTGCTCAACGTGATGCGGATAGGGACAGTGGTAAAAGTAGGGCCGATGCAGTTTTCAGTTCGAGGATCTAGTCTCCCCGAGACCACACTTCCAATCACGACATCTTGCTCTGGTGTTCCAGAGTACGCCAACAAAATGGAACCCCAGGCCGCTTGGAGGACAGATAATGGCGTCACTCCCATGCTCTTGGATGCTTTCTTCAACTCGCTGTATCCAACATGAGAGTTGACTTGGACCATTCGAGCCTTGGGTTTCGAACTAGGCCGGTACGGGGTGAGTGATGGGAACGCAACTGGTGAGTGACCTTCTAGATGCTTGTTCCAGAATCGTGCACTCGCCCCAGCATCCGCCGAGAAATGATGATGCACGATGTGCTCCAAGGACGTGCGCTCCGGTAAAGACTTGCCATCGTAAGCAATGGTAACATCTTTGAGAAGAAGTTGCAAAGAACCACCATCAAAAATGCCATGGAACATGCTCAGTACAACAGCATACTGGTTCGTGGAAGTGACCAGGGAGATGTGCGAAGGAGTCGTGCCAATATCAATCTTCAGCTCGGCGTTTCGAAGAGCCAACTCAAGAGCGGCATCATGATTTCCGTTCTCCAAATCAGCGTCGTATGTGCTCCAAATGGTGTTAGTGGAGGCATTATTCGGCTTGAGGATGCACTGAGCGAAGGGAGATATCTCATCATCCAGATGACAAAAGACTGTCCTGAATGAGTCGTAGCGACGGATCACCGCGTTCCAGGCACTCTTCAGCTTTTCTATGTCTACACCGTCACAAATAGGCATGACAGAATGGTAGATATACGACGGTGTAGACGCAGCTGTGCCGGATGAGCTCCGTAGGAAGCTGGCGAGCATTCCCGACTGAGTCGCTGTAGTCGGCAGCACCGTCTGGATCATGTCTTGAGGCACCCCAAGTCGTCCAGCACAAACCGACAAATTCCTCTCAGCGAAGGAATCGAGGCGCTTCTGAAGTTGCATCTCTTTCACGGCGCTATCTGAGCCGGAGTCCTGGACCTGAGAGGTGTCCGCAACCTTTGCTGCCAAGGCTTTGACAGTATAGGACTGAAGTACATCTCCAACCGTCAGCCCATTGATTGAGTGATCTCTCAGCTTCTGGAGAAGTCGCACTGCTCCAAGGCTATCCAGTCCAAGGGAAGGCAAGGATGCCTCTGGATTGATAGCAGAGCTCCCTTCGCCGACAATCTCGCCCAGTACTGTTATGAGTACACCTTGAGCCGAATGGTGCAAAGATTCATCGTGTATCCTGTCATCATCGTGGGTGGTAGGCTCCCAAGACTCAGAAGGAACAAGGAACTCATTACCTCTGCCCATCTGCAATATGTCGGAGTGAATTTTCTTGCGATCGACCTTTCCAGAGCTTGATCGTGGCAAAGCATCGAGAAAGATGTAGCTTGATGGATGCATGTAGGCAGGCAAAAACTTTTCCGAGCAGCGAGAGCAGCTATCAACAATAGCTTGCTTCTCATCTAAGGACTGCGCAGTCGCCACTGTGCAAGCAACAATCTGCTCACTGCCTGGCTGGTTTCCATTCGCTTTGGAGGCCACAGCAATCAACTCAGTTATGCCAGGTACTGTAGCAAGAACTGACTCAATCTCGCCCAGCTCGACACGACGGCCACTCAGTTTGACCTGGTCCGAGGTTATTCGCCCAAGGAACTCGATGACCTGTCGGCCAGATTCATCCCAAACAATTCGCGCCATATCGCCAGTGCGATACAGCCGACCGTACTCTGCGCTAGAGACATAGGCCTTGGCCGTCTCTTCGGGGCGGTGCAAGTACCCCTTACTGACTTGAGGGCCCCCTATAGCAAGTTCTCCGGCGAATCCAGTCGGTACAACCTTGAGCACTTGGCTTCTGTGGTCCAAAATCAACATCGAACATGTTGGCAGGGCTTCACCGATGATTGATCCTCGAACAGAATACTCCACTGGCGCCAAAAAGGTGCAGTTAATGGCAGCCTCAGTCGGGCCGTAAGCATTGACCAAAGTGTAAGGCGTAGCTGGTGATCGCAGACCAAAGTTATCGATGACAGTTCGATTCAACTTCTCACCCATAGTCCATAGGGATCGTAGTGTTGTGAGGTGGGATGGTCGTAGCAACGCAGCCAAGCTAGGTGTAGCCATCATAATGGTTGCCTGTGCTTCATTTATGGTGCCTTCTAGGTCTGATAACGTCAGAGTCCGTGGTGCAGAGCAAAGCGTTCCTCCATTGCTCAGGGTCACGAAGATCTCCATCAAGGATGGATCAAAGGTCGGCGCTGCAAACTGAAACCAGCGGAAGCCATCGCGTCGAGGAAGACGAATAGCCGTTGAGTGCGACCCAATGGAGCATGCTGCTGCCAAATGTGACACCTCGACTCCCTTAGGTCTCCCGGTAGATCCACTGGTGAATAGCAGATATGCCAGCTGGCTGCTAGCAATGGGCGGTGCCTCGAAGTGGCACTCTATGTCTACACTTGGCGTATCGTGATTCAAGAGTATCTTCCACCTGGATATCTGTGTGACATCGATCCAGGTCGTCTCTATCCCTTCTGCGTCCCATGAGTTAGGCTTCTCTCCAATGCCTAGTACGACGGGGGGCATAATGTCCTGAAGAAGTTCTCGTATCCGCGTGAGAGGAGCTTCCATCGGCAGCGGAGAGAATGCGAGGCCAGTTTTGAGAACGGCAAGGTAGGAGACGTATAATTCCGGAGAGGCTGACATGTAGACGGGCACAATACATCGCCCCGTTTCATTGGCGTTGTGCGACACCAAATCCCGTAAATGACAAGCCAAGTAGTTGGCCGCTGTGTTGAGTATTCCATAGCTCATGATGCGATGCTGCGCCGGCTCTTTTGCGCTCGGGAGGGATAGAACGAAGTCCAGGGCGGGAAAGTTTGGAGTTTTGGAGGCCCAATGCTCAAAGCCAGCATGCAGAAGAGTCGGCTCGATGACAGCGTCCCAGTTGCTACTGAACTGAAAAGGTGGTTCCATTAGAGGGGGGTGATTGAGAGCAGAGAATTCGGGAATCGAGGAGGAAGCAGACCCAACGAAGGCAGCAGAGGTACCAATAGCATTGGCTTCATTGGGCAATCGTGAAACAAAGATCTTGAGCAGTTGCGCAGCCGCCAACTCGGGGATGAGTTGGGAAGGGTACGAGATATTGACTACCACTTTGTTTGCTGTTGGGCTTGGTCGGATATGCATAATAAATAACTAAGGCAATGTCAGCTTAGATTCGAACAACAGCAATGAGTGGCGCTTACATCTTGTTGCTCCAGCATTGAGCCATGATCAGAGATGGATGCGCGCAGGTCCAGAGCGAATTGTATCTCCCCTTCCTGATACCAAGCCATATCAAACTCCCTCCAACTAGGTGCAAGAGATCCATCTTCTTGTCGTGTACTCTGATCAGTCGTGGCAGAGGCGACAGCAATCGACAGAGTCCCCAGGGATGAGCCGGAAGATGAACCCCGGGCAATGATGAAGGCAACCTGATCCGCACCAGTCAAGCCCAACACGAATTGAGCGTAAATTTCGACAAGGTTTGTCTCCTTAAAAGCACCAGGGGAGCATGGCACAAGTATTGCCTCGGTATAGCCCTTGGAGCATTCCGTAGAAGAAGACAAATAGTGATCGATAGTATCCAATGCTGGTACTTTCGTGGCCGGAAGTGACCCAGGAAGATCTCCACTGCGAACAATCGGTGCCTTCATGTCTTTCAGGAAGAATATATCGAATGAAATAAATGGTTTATTTCCTTGGCAGTAATACAAAGAACTGAAGTAACCGCACAGTTATAACTGGTATTCTTCTAATTACCTTGTATAATTATATAAACCTCCCATCACCTATACGGATCATTGATCGTCGGAGCCATGGAAAAGACCAGCCAGGTAGGGTTGTAGTGGCAAGTGGGGGTTCCCCAATGCTGCTTGAACTGGTGTCATCAATCACAGGGATGTTATCCTCTTCCCGGTTCCGTACGGAGCATGGCGTGGTGGTGAAACCACGGTCCTTTTGTAAACGTCATTCGGAGACGGAGCAGCCAGCTAACGAGCCGAGCCGCCCCTTGAAACGGAACTTAGGTTAAAAATTTCCGAAGTATAAGCTAGGATTAACTTTAGAGAAATAAGATAAATAAGAGGGATAATCCTATCCTTAATCTTAGTTACTAATCTTAATATATAATTAAAGCTAATTATATAATATATAAGTTAAGTATTTACTTATTAGTAATATATAAAAAATTCTTAATATTTATATATTATAATAATAAATCTTAAAAATTAATATAACTTATAATAATATAATTATATAAAAATCTAATATTAATATTATAAAGAAATAATTAATTAAGAAATAATTTAAAATATATAAATATTTTAATATTTAATAAATCTTTTTTTAATATTAATATTTAGAAAAATTTATAATAATTATAATTAATTTATATAAGTTAACTATTTATTAAGTATTTATTAATTTTTAATATTTTTAAACTTATATAATTTATATATATTTTTTATTTTATTTTTTTATATTATACTTAGTAATATTATATCTTATATTTAATATTATATTATTATTTATTTTTAAATAAAAGTTTTAGATAAATTATTAATAATAATTATATAATAATATTTAAAACTAATATATTTATTTAATATATTATCTATATATAACCTAATATATATAGTCAGGGCATAAACACATCAGATGATTATCTTATCAATCTACTAATATTAAGCTTTCGTATTCACCTCGACGTGGGTGATTAAAGGATCCTCCTGGCAAAACCATGTGTCACATTCCGCTTTGGGACCATTAATGCCGGGTATCCGATCCTTCACGGCGAACGTGTGAGTTCATTTCACAATGTCGTGCACACCCTTGCTTGGTAACATTACGTACAATGGACTCACTTTTCACCTGCGACCGTGGCATTGGCATTACTGTTAGGCGCTCACACTCTATTGATCATATACCTTCACATGGCCTGTCCTGGCCGTAAATATAGACAACGCTATTATCTATCGTACGCGGTTATAGCATTACCGATATTTACGGTCAGGACAGGCCATAAATATCGGTAATGCATGTAAAAGTGTTTCCGTTACGCACTCTAAAGCTTAGATTATCAATCTACTAAGCGGAAGGACTAGAACGTATTTTGCCGTAAATTACATGTCACAACTCATAATCACGTTATGACGGGTGGAGGAAATGCAACGTTGAACTGGGATAATCGACCTATATTGAACCAACAGATGATGATCTTCCAGAAGAAATCCCTCATAATGATGTACCCTTGAAAGACACGTTCGTAAGATTATCTACATTGCTCCATTCCGCCCTTGATCCTTGACCTGCAAATCTTTTATCAATCATTGGGGGTTAGGCCGTTATCGGAGTAGCCGCGTGGTTGGCGGTCTTGAAGGACTTCTGTCGCTCTCGTTCATTCCCGACGCCTCCCCACGCCGACCTTTGTGCACTCTTGAGCATAGTGTCGACCCTCTAGCCAAAGCATCAGTGTAGGTCCTATACCGGGTGTCGCGCCAGGGTTAGACACAATGGCATCAAGCATACCGCCAAGTGAGCGCAAGGCATCGCACCTTCAACTAGTAAGTAATCGGGCAGTTCATGGAAAAAGATGGTGACTGGAACTCATCGACCCAATTAGGCCGGAAGAGTCAAGAAAGCTGTGCCAGCCACGAAAGAAGCCACCCGACAATTATTCGCATTCATCCGACTCTTATTCTCTTTGGACTATACGAAGTTTGATGTTCTTCTCATCGCTACCGGGACCTTCTTCGCCATTGCCTCGGGCATTCCCTTTCCCCTCCTGGGTATCGTCTTCGGTGAGCTCATCAACGATCTCAACACAACGACCTGCTCCGAGTCCGCAACGGCGTCGAACGATGTCACAGATAGCGTGCGACGGAAGGTGTTCTACGTCATCTACCTCACCATCGCCAACTTCTGCTTCATCTACATCCACTGCAGCTGCTGGAGTTTTGTCAGTGAGCGCATTGCCCGAAGGTACCGCCGACGCTTCTTCCAGAGCATCGTCAGACAAGATACGGCCTATATTGAAGGACTCCCCTCTGGCGATGTCATATCACGGTTGGTGCGCGACGTTGAAGTCGTGCAGTCCGGTACTTCCGAGAAGGTCGGGATCCTGATTTCAACGGTCTCATACTTTGTCACGTCGTACGTCGTCGCGTTCATCAAAGCTCCCACGATTGCGGGCATGCTCGTCTCGGTGGTGCCCTGCTACTTCTTGATGTCGTATCTTGGGGGTTACTTCATTAAGAAATACTCGAATCGGATCAACGAGCACGTCGATGCCGCCACTACGATTGCTTCCTCCAGTCTATCGCATCTCCCTCTAGTCTGTGCCTTTAGCTCTGGCGATCGTCTTGTGAAGCTATTCTCCGATCACCTTCTCGGATCACGAATGGACGCTCTCAAGAAGGCCGGCACTCATGCCGTTCAAATGGGTCTCCTGTACTTCATCGCTTACAGCTCCAATGCTTTAGCCTTTTGGGCCGGTTCTCGTTTAATCGCCGACTCGGTGGAATCAGACCGAGGTGACGTATCCGTGGGTGCAGTTTACACTGTCATTTTTGTCCTGATCGACGCGTCCTTTATTCTTAGTCAAGTTGCACCATTCGTTCACACCTTCGCCGCTGCCGCTGCCGCGTCCGACCGACTGCAATCGGTCATACACAGGGAGTCTCGTATTGACGGCACGTCAGAGACAGGCGCCAAATCTGCTCCCTTCGGTGAAGTGGACATTGTCTTTCATGACGTGCACTTCACATATCCCTCTCGTCCTGATGTGTCAGTCTTGAATGGGATCAACCTGACGATCCCCCATCGGAGGCATACAGCGATTGTGGGACCATCTGGAGGTGGCAAATCTACCGTGGTGTCTCTCCTAG
This sequence comes from Fusarium piperis, assembly GCA_027886205.1. Lineage (NCBI taxonomy): Eukaryota > Fungi > Ascomycota > Sordariomycetes > Hypocreales > Nectriaceae > Fusarium > Fusarium piperis. Next base: position 26,403 of record RZGM01000141.1, on the reverse strand, counting down.
AGCGCTTCTATGATCCTTCAACGGGTGAACTGCTCATCGGTGATCAAAACTTTCGGAATTTGAACGTCAAGTACCTTCGAGGCAGTATCGGATATGTACAGCAAGAGCCAACACTATTCGATCGCTCCATTCTAGAGAACATTGCTGATGGGTTGGCGAATTCCTCCAACGAGGCTCACAGGGATTTAGCTCCATTTGTCCTGGATTCCTCTCTGGCTGATCTGGCGGCAAGCATACGCGACGGCACACCGGAAAAGGAAGCTATTGAAGGGCATGACCCAAGAGTAGCCAGAATTGTTGAACTCGTTCGACAGGCCGCAGCGAGTTCAAATGCCTTGAACTTCATTGAAACACTCCCACATGGCCTGGCCACCAATACAGGCTCTGCCGGCAGTCAACTGAGTGGTGGACAGAAGCAACGAGTTGCTCTTGCACGAGCTCTGGTTCGTGAACCCTCGCTTCTTATTCTCGACGAGGCGACAGCAGCATTGGACTCGAACAGTGAGAGCCTGATTCAGGATGCGCTGGCGAAACTGCAAGATCGCGTCACCATGGTATCAATCGCTCATCGATTGGCAACCGCCAAAGATGCCCACAAGATTGTGGTCGTCGACAAAGGCCAAGTGGTTGAAGAGGGTCCTCACGCTGAACTGGTTGCGAAAGGAGGTGCTTATGCGAAGATGGTTGAGTTCCAAAACCTGGAGACAGTGGATATGCCAACGATTCCTGAGGCATATGTGAGCCGCGATACCAGTTCTTCTATCCACGGCGGATTGGATGGCTCGGGTGCCAAGGAAATGGCGGCTGATGTTGGTCTTTCCAAAACTCCTGGAGAGGAAACGAAGACGCAGACCGGGTCGGACGAGACGGTGGAGGAGGGCGATAAACCAAAGCCTCCTAGGTGGTTCACCTTGAAGTTCACATTCGCTTTGGTTCGCCCTAATCTGGGTTATCTCGTCCTCGGTCTTTCTGCATCTGTCGTCATTGGTGGCAGTTACATAGCGGAAGCTGTCATCTTCGGTCACACCATCAGCAGCTTAAGCCTTTGCACCGGGGCCGATAACATCCGCCACGGAGGACACTTGTATGGACTTTTATTCTTTATCATGGCTTTGGTGGAGTTCTCGGCAAACATTGTCAGTGGTTGCGCATTTGGCTGGGCAGCCGAGAAGATCCTGACTCGAATTCGAATCCTCTCTCTTCGATCTCTTTTGAGCCAAACCATCACATGGCACAACACGGATGGGCGCACCCCTGGAACGCTGATCAGTTACATCATCAGCGATGCCAGTGCGCTGGGCAATATTTCCGGCTCTACAATCGGCCTTCTCCTTGCCGCCGCTGTCAACCTGGTTGCTGGACTCGTCGTTTCCTTTGTTCTCGCATGGAAGATCGCTATCGTGCTCGCTCCTTGCATCCCGGTCCTCCTTGCTTCAGGCCTGATGAAGCTTCGCACGCAGGCCAAGTTCGCTGAGCGACACCAAAAGGCATTTGCCCAAGCAACTTCCATCACTGTCGAAGCTGTTGACAACATTCGGATAGTGTCCGCCTTCTCTTTGGAGAGGCAGTCGAACGCTCGGTATGAGTTAGCGTTGCGAGAACCTTATCGCGAGACGCTACGTTCAATTGCATTCGGCAACATTTTCCTGGCTCTAGCCTTCAGCATCAGCAATCTCGTGTATGCTCTGGCTTACTGGTGGGGTACTCGGCAAGTGGTGGCCGGTCTTTATTCCCAAACCCAGTTCTTCATCATTCTGCCTGCTCTTCTGTTCAGTACCCAGTCATGCAGTCAGATGCTCGCCCTTGCACCCGACATTTCCAAGGCAGGACTTGCTGCATCCAACATCACGGAACTGCTCACTACAAGGTCAGCGGATGATGAGCTGAACCCTCAGAGCTCAGGCAAAGACCACCGTGACTACAAGCTGCTCCTCTCTGAGAAGTCCCATGACATGGAGGCGGGAACTGTTCCCAGCGTGCTAGTTTCATCCGGTCAGGGCATGAATATTCAGTTACAAGACGTCCACTTTGAGTACCCGTCACGACCGGGGCAACCGGTACTCTGCGGAATCAGCCTGAACATTCAGTCTGGCCAGTTTTGTGCCTTGGCTGGTTCCAGTGGATCGGGCAAGTCTACAATCTTTGCAATGCTGGAGCGGTTCTACCGCCCTAACCGTGGAGCCGTGCTGATGGACGGGACCGACATCACACGACAGCTTGGGACCGAGTTCCGAGACGATATAGCTCTTGTTCCCCAAGAAAACGTACTCTTTGAGGGCTCCATAGCCTTCAACCTTGGTCTAGGCGCTCGACCCGGCCACCAGCCAAGCCAGGAGGAGATGGAGGAAGCTTGTCGCGCGGCCAGTATTCACGACGTGATCATGGCGCTGCCCGAAGGTTACCAAACAAAGTGCAGTCACGATGGCAAGCAGTTTTCTGGCGGTCAGCGACAACGACTATCGATCGCACGTGCTCTATTGCGTCGCCCACGTCTGCTGTTGCTGGACGAGTCCACCAGCGCTTTGGATGGCGAGTCAGAGAGGCGGATCCAAGACGCGCTTATGGCTTTGAGAGGTCGCACAACTATCATCGCCATCGCCCATCGCTTGAACACCATCCAGCGCGCCGACTGCATCTACTTGATCGAAGGAGGTCAGTGTGTGGAACAGGGCACTCATAATGAGCTTATTGAACGCAGCGAAACATATCGCACAAGCGTCATCCAACAATCCATCCAATCCTAGAGCACCATAGACTTCGTTCTGCAACTTGTGGAATCAGACACAGAATCTACAAACTGCATTTGCCATAGATCGATGTAATAATATCACCAGTGACGCTGAATCATGGAGGCTCCAGCTACTCATTCATGTGAGGATCTACTTTGGAGATCGGCCCGGCAATTCCCTGCTTGGCCTTCCTAATTTTGCCGGTCTCCAGGCCCCATCATGGAGTGTCTGCCGAACCACCCTGCGTCAACCCTAGTGATGAACCAAGACCTCGGTAAGCTCGGGTGCCAAAACTCGCCCTCCTGGCAAAATGGGCTTTATTCTCGGCCCTGTACGCGTAATGCAGCCACGCCCCAACTTGCTCAAATCATAGTTCAAGCTGCCTGTGTTATCTCTCTCTTCTTTCCAAAGCGGTCATTAACTGATTGACGCTAAGGGGAGTCCACTTTGCCAAGAGGGCGAATTTTCCGAGTTTTTTTTTTAGAGTTTTTTCTCGAGCGGCTCTAGGCTCCATAACTTTTATGAAACCATCCCATGTTCTCCGTCGATCTTTTCTATCAAACATAATTGGGATCATGTGGCATAAATATACAGTGGTTGCATAACGGATTTGTAACGACACGATCCGATTGTACTTTGTATGCAGATAGCCAAAATTACACACTATTTATTAAAGAGGTGTTACAATTTCCATAACTCTTGACGCGTGCGCGATATGCTCGCCAATGTAACAATACAGGTGAAGTAAACTTTCTGGCACGAGAATGTCATGCTAGTGCAGGCTGTCTCGACTAGATCACAGTTCCCTTGTTCTGAGCCTTGTTCACATTGTAGTTCTTCCACATAGCAACGCAAGGGATGGCCAGGATGAGAATAGCGGTAGCACAAATGCAGTTGTACTTCTGGCTGTATCCCCAGGCGTAGTTGATGGCCTCGCGCGTCGCGTTGCCGGGAGGGTACAGCATCTGAGTCTGGGAACCGCCCAGGTAGATGAGAGACCAGTCGGCAGCCGATTCCTGAGGGAGCCGGTCTTGCAGAGCATCCGGGAATGTGTTGGTATAAATAGCGTTAGCCACAGCAAAGCCAATAGCTCCGCCGAGACTGGCAAACAAGTTGAGCAGGGCCAGCATCATGGGCACGCCGTCGCGGTCAGCCGAGGCCATGACAGCCATATCCTCGCCGATGACAAGAGTACCACCAGCAAAGGCGATGAAAATCTGGCACATGATGACGTAGCCAATATCGTCGTCCTCGCCCCGGAAGTGAATCATGAGGCCTGCTCCCAGAAACATCAGAGGGAGGCCAAAGAAGAGACAAGCGTACTTGAAGTGCTTGGTGTGGCGGATGTAGATTCCAAAAACGACACCCCAGAAACAAGATCCAACGTTGTAGATCTGGGTCATGTATCCCGAATCGGAAATGTCGAGGTTGTAGACAACTTGGACAAAGTAGTAGAAGTACTGGTCCCAAGAGTAAAAGCTGAAGTACAGGATAGCAGCCAGTAGGCAAGCTCCGAGCACAGTTCGGTTCTTCAAGAGCTCCCACCGAACAAAGTGCTTTCGGGCACCATACTTCTCCCAGGCGGCAAAGACGAAGAACAGGATGAAGCCGATGACCACCATGGCGATAAAAGTGCCCGAGGAATAGCTAGCACGGCCATTGCTGGTAAGGCTGAAGGGCAGAAGAAACAACACAAAGGCTGCCATGAGAAGGAATGCGCCAATTATGTCGAATTCGTGCAGGTAGAAGATGATGGATTGGGTGGTGGTGCGACCGCTTGGCGTCCGAACAAATAGTCCCATCTTCTCCGCCTTTATCTGAAAGAACTTGAAGACGACAGCTAGTGGGACAAAGACAGCGGGCATGATGATGCAAAAGGCACCCACCGCCCAGCGCCAAGACGTATGCTTGATGAAGGACTGGGCCGCAAGAGGACCGGTGAAAGCTGTACAGATGAAAGGCGTGCTGACAAAGGCAAAGGCAAAGGCACGGTTGCGCAGGCCCGACGTGTCGGCAACGAACACATCCATGATGAAGTAAATGGCGTAGTAGCCAATCCAGTATAGCACGTAGCCTGCTGCGTAGCCGTCAGGGCCTTTGCAAGAGGCGATTATGATCATGCCGAGGGCATAGACGGCGACAGAGATGAGGAAGCCCTCGGCTCTGCCCCAAAGGTTAAGAATTTTGGCAATAGGCAGCTTGAGGACGCCACCAATGATGGAGGACAAGATTTGGGCTGTGGCAATCTGGGGGGCGTTCTGGAAGTCCGAGTAGGCGAAGTAGGTAACGTTGTTGAGGATCGACTGTTGCAAGGCCAGCATGAAGAAGCAGACCCAAATCCTAGCTGCGTGTTAGTCCACACCACGGACACGCTGCAGGCATAATGAACACTTGTGGCGGACGGAACAGTGCATACCAAGCATAGGTGATATAAACGGTCTTTTTTGACCACACCAGAGCCGCAGCTTCAGCCTTTTGGATACCGATCGGGGCGTCCGCCGTAACATTGGCGCCATTTTCGATAACCTCCTTTTCGTTCTTCTCCTCCAGGCTCAAGTCGCTGGACGATGGTCCGGAGCCCAAGACGCCGCCTTGTTCCGGTACCTTGGTCGGCTGAGTGGTTTCATCAGGGCCATTGGGGTTGTCTGTAGGTGCGGCGCTTCGTCCGCGAATCCTGTCAAGGACACCCATGATGGATGGTTGAGGCTCAGGGCAAGATTCTTCTGATAATCGCAGATTGATAAGATAAAGCAAGGGGCAATAGGGACTTGCGCAGCCACGAGGAAGGCAATATATATATCATCATCCCAAGACCCACAAACCCCACGAACCCCCGCGGGCGAGGAGACACATGATGTGACTTTTTAGGTCAGCGCGACCGTCGTCGGCTGTGGTAATATGCAGTGCTTGCATTCCCGATGCTGGAATGACCGGAACGACCGGCACGGGATGGTGGGGAAGGAACACGATCCTTTTGGCTGAACGAAGTAAACGACCAACTGCAACGTCTTTGTTGGTTGAGAACCCTGCTCATGACTGATCCTTTTCAATCGGCCCGCAGAATTAAGGGGCGGGCACTCCGTAGATCACAAAAAAAAGCACGCACGCGACTCAGTAAATGCACCCACACCTCAACGAGATGGCTTCGAGTGACAGTGTATGCCAGAAATTGTCCGGAAAGGCAGTGCGTTTCAAGAGGTGAAATCAGGCTCGAGTTCAACAGAGGTCAATTGGCACAGAGTTAGAAACCCGACGTGTTTCTGGTCTACACTCCTGAGTACGAGGAGAGTTGCTGGACATCAGGGTGTCAGGTTATTCTTAGCAGTGACGATGCGATCAACCGTACGATGGCAAAAGGCCTGTTGGTTCCTTCCCATGGCTTCACCCCCACTGTCAAGGACCCGAGTCACGGAACTTCAGGAACATTGAGGAAGACGGAATGCAGGGCTCTAGGTCGCCAGGGGGGAGTGTCCAGGCTTACATGTTACATTCGACCGGAATTGTGGCAACCAGAAATGCACACAACACGTGCTCTGGCCCCACCAGGAAGCTCATAAGGTTATCAATCATGGTCGGATCGCCACAGGATCATAACACTCCTGCATGGTAGCAATGGTTCCAGCAGCAGACCTTCTGGTCATAGAGAGCTAGGTAGGTAAATTGGTCGTTGAATTGAACCGAGGCTTGCCAAAATCGAGTGATGGTGGCCATCATGAGAGGTGAAGGAATCTTTGGTGATGCCCCTTCAAAAGGATCAGGACACGTGAGCCGATATTATGTGGGGCCGCACAAACACGGAATAAAGAATATAGGGTAAGGGTAACTTGATGAAGTGATGATCCCGAAAAAAGAGACTTGAATATAGGTAAATATAAGTTATATTATTATATTTCTCATAAGTGAAGATATCTGAGTATTGTGATTATTGAATTAACTCAAAGGCCATTCTTGAGTGCTTTGAACTAGCCGAAAAAGCCATATCGCAATGATGGACCAGTCCCGACAAGGTGATGGTTTTATGTCATTGATATCCTGCTCAGCACTTATATAATCCCTTCATATACTCTACACCCATACATCGACCTGGCACACTTGATAGCCGCGGCTAGTTTTTGCTCTTAGTTGGTGCCCTGTATCCTCTTAATGCAATAAGCCATCGTCTTTGACCTGCTGGACATATTTCCAGTAACGAGCAACACTGGCCTTGCGAAAATGGCGACCCCATCTAATGAAAACGAGAAATAAGGACATCTGAACCAAAGCAGTAAATGCTGCAACAATGAAAGCATTCTGGTAGCCCATGTTGGCGACCCAAGGCGTGACTCTGAACAGACTGTATCAGTAACGGTTCATCAAGTTGAGACAGAGCAACCTACCCGTAACTGATGGCAAAACTCATAGTGTTTCTGATTAGAATCACAGTGACAATTGCGTCAGATCCAAGATCTCTGTAGCAATCGATACAGTAGCTGATGGGTAGTTGACACCCGATTGTAATGGCCGCTCCGAGCGCTCCCATGGCAAACATCATTCCAACCCAGTGGATCTGATGAGCGGCACCAACACCCCACAGAATCATCCCGCCGGGTACCATGATTATCAGGGAAGTATAGAGCCAGAGACGGTACTCGGGTTCCATGATTCCGTTATTTCGGCGGGCCTTCCAGAGGACAAACTTGTCGCCCAGTGGTCCAGAGTAATATGTCCTGTGACTCTTCTCAGCAAATACTCGGTACAATGAGCGGATTTACCCACCCCAAGCACACACCGATGAGGGCTGACACGTATGAAAGCCCAACAATGCTCGCAGAGAAGTCGTAAGGGTGTCCGGAAAGGATGAGCGACGCTGTGGCATTCAGCACATTGAAGTAGCATATAACTGCGCCATACATAAATCCAGAAAACACAACAGCAGGGAATGAGAAGTAGACAAATGTTCGAATGACCATGTTGGTCAACGGGACCTTGCTCCGGAGGTCCTCCCGACGGATGATCTTGAGTTTCTCAAGGTATGTCTTCTTGGTGGAAGAGGTAACGGTGCCATGGTCAACGTCAGTGTTGGGAGTACTCTGTACCCTCCTAGCCTTCTCTTCATCGGAGCAGTTGTCGGCCAACTTCTCCGGCTGAGGACGGCCTTGGTCTGAGTCGGTCATCGGCGCAGTAGCAGACCGGTGGTAGTTGGTTTCTTCCATGCAGAAAAAGATGACTACGAATGCGATGCCGTTGAAGATAGAACACCAGTGCTGTTCTCGGTGTTAGGTTTAAGTATATAGTGAGTAGTTGAACATACCAAGACCCATTGCCATCCTTGTCCGTCGTTGATGAATCCCGATATGACGGGGGCTAGGAAGTTGGACCCAGCAAGAAACAGAGCATAGAGTCCCACGTAGGTTCCACGCTCGTGAGTAAAGTACTATACAGCCTATCAATTAGGAGAAGTGGGCTGGCACTAGTAGTTCTTATCACTTACGACATCGGCAACAGAGATTTCGCACAGAGACTCGATAGGCGCACCAAACATTCCTTGAATAACCTTGTTGGCGATCCATTGGCCATTAGTTTTGGCATGAGGAGCCCATAGCATCATTCCCTATCAACATCTTAACCAATGCTCACATATGGAAAGGTGGGTTAGCCAACTTACCAGAGTGCCCAGCACTGACAGCAGATACACTGGCCGCTTGCCAATCTTCTGAGCCAGCGGCTGCCAGATCAGACATCCCCATCCAAGTGCCAAGAACATGTAACCGGTTCCAGTATTCAAGTCACCAACAGTGAGATTAGTAGCAGCAGAGATGGGGACGAGGATCGAGTAGATGGCAGCCGACGCGATACCAACTGAAAGGCAGTACCTACGAAATTAGTCTTGATTCTGCCCAAAAAGAGGGGAACTGCAGAACAACTTACACGCAGATACAGCTTAGAAGCAGGGTCTTCCTCCTGTGGCTCCAGTTCAATGGATCGTCTGGGTCGTCCGAAGGTGCTGGAACGAGGACAACGTCGCGAGTCGCGCCTTGAGCATGGCGGGAGTGCATAGTACCATCAAGATCAATGAGGTGGATAGTGCCCGGTATGAAGTCCGGCGAGGGAATTGCCGAAGTGACTGGTGAAGCCATCGCAAAGCTCTAATGTAGAACGTAGCGTAGAGGAAGAAAGAAGTAATAATGGTCAGAAAAATAATAGAAGTTGGTTGTAGCTTCCCTCCCTCAACGAGACTTTGGCTGTATAAATAAGAATTTGACGGAGACAGGCGGACCGAGATTCTTGATCATTAGACTTAACTAGGGCATGGCGGCGTATGCTTGTCGTATGAACAGGTGGACTTTGCCGAGCATGGCACTATCATGAGACTGTCCCCTCAGACTCATCATGCTCGCTCTCCACTACGGAACCCCGTTATCTTGGACCAACGTCCGTGGTAAGAGATTGCCGGCAGCTCAGGGCGCCGATTTGCGGGGGAGCAGCCAATGGCTAACGATTGCGAGATTTAGCTCGGACAGGGCCTAGACTTGGCGGAAGATAGCGAAATCTGGAGTATGACCCTGACACGGTTATCATGACCAATCCGCGAGAATTGCGAGGTCCCCACCAATGGCCTGGAATTGCGAGGCAGGTTAAGCTAGGGAAACAGGCGGCGCTATCTGCGAGAGAAGCTAAGCGAGGGTGGTCATCTAGTGCTTCATGGGGATGTCGTAGATCGATTCCAGCTCTCGGATACGACAGCGAAATGGCACGCGGCATGGCCATTGAGGGTCGCCAACCACCCCTGACGGTCGGGGCTCGGTCCGATAGATAATGTTCAAACCTCCCGGGAGGATGGAAGACCGAGATAGCGGTATAAAGATGGCACCTCCAGTTCGTTATCTCCCACAACTCATATTCCTTCTGCCTGCAGAGCAAATCTGGCTTGACGCCCAACTCCTATCTCATCAACTCAATTCATAAGTTTCATTTGCGATCCTCCAACAATGGGTTCTTTGACCGCAATCTCCTGGGAGACCCAGGCAGAGAAGTGCCGCAAGATTCTCAGAGACTCGATGAACCCAGCCTGGCTCCTGTCACCCAAGGCCCTACCTCCAACCAGCCAGCTGAACGTTTCCACCTTCATAGAGACATGCAACGCGCTCACGGCACGAGAGCTGAAGATCACAACAACCAGCGCTACTGGACTGGTTCAGCAAATGGCTTCGGGCTCGCTCACAGCTCTTGAGACTACCACCGCCTTTCTTAAGAGAGCACACATAGCCCACCAGTTGACCAACTTCGCAACCGAGTTCATGGTTGAGGAAGCTCTGAGTGCTGCGACTGAACTCGATGACTACTTTGAGAGAACTGGGAAACTTAAGGGGCCTTTGCACGGCCTTCCTATCTCTGCTAAAGAACACATCAGCTTCAAGGGTCGCATTGTTCACTCAGCATACGTGGCATGGATTGGCAATATTGCAGAAGAAGATGCGCTCATGGTTCGGCTGTGCAAGAAAGCCGGAGCAGTCTTTCACGTACGCACGAATGAGCCCCAAAGTGTCATGGTAAGCCCACTGTTCCCTCATCGATGCCCAAACTAAGCCACCAGCACATCGACTGCAGCAACCCCATCTATGGCACTACTGTTAACCCTCACAACCGTGCACTCACCTGTGGCGGCTCCAGCGGCGGTGAAGGAGCCTCCCTCGGCCTTCGCTGCGCCGCGCTCGGCATCGGTACCGACGTTGGGGGCTCAGTCAGAGTCCCGGCAGCATTCTGCGGCTCATATGGCCTTCGACCGACGTCCTTGCGAAATCCATACAATGGAGTGTGTCTGGCCGGAAGTGGACAAGAGAGCGTTCGCTGCGTCATCGGACCACTGGCCAATACCGTCGAGGATCTGAACCTTTTCCAAAGGGCAGTTCTTGATCAAGAGCCCTGGGAGGTTGAGACATCTTTGGTACCTCTGTCTTGGAAGAAGGTTGAGCCCTTCCGCCCTAACCAGATTACTGTTGGGGTTATTTGGGATGACGGGTGAGTGTCACAACAGGGACCCGGTAATGGATGCTCGAATGCGACTAACATTCCCATCAGCCTTGTGCTTCCGCATCCTCCCGTTACACGCGCGTTGCACCACGCCGTTGCCAAGCTCAAGGAAGCTGGCGTGGAGGTGGTCGATTTCGAGCCGTATAAGCACCGAGAAGGACTCGATATCATCATGTCCCTCTACTTCCCAGATGCCGCACGCACACAGAAAGATATATTGGCACAAGGTGGGGAGCCGGTCGCGGCTTTGACAGAATGGGCCTTTAGCGTCTCCCAGCCAGTGCCTCTTTCCATACCAGAGAACTGGGCCCTGAACGTCCGGAGAGATGCGTACCGGGAAGAGTATGTGTATTTGGTGCCACTGTTGCCTCGCTCTGCTAACTGAGATATCCAGGTATCACCGCGTCATGAAGAAAAGAGGCGTCGACGTCATCCTCTGCCCTGCATATGTCGGGGCCGCTGCAATGTTGGGCGCTGGACAATATTGGCTGTATACCTCCATCTGGAATATCCTTGACCAACCTTGCGTGGCGTTCCCTACTGGCCTTAAAGTCGACCCAGCAATTGACGTCGTCGATGACTACAAGTCTCGTTCTGAAGAAGACGACAGAGAATACAGAAAGTGTCAGTCAGGTTTTCTTTACAACTCTCCAGTCAATGCTGACGCTTTTATAGACGTGCCGGAAAGGTTTGCGGATGCTCCCATTGCGCTGCAACTTGTGGGCAAGCATTTCCGAGACGAAGAGACAGTAGCAGCAACTGAACTGGTGTCTAAGATTGTCCAGTCGTGAGACCGTGGTATTTGGCAAAGCTGGTCCAACTGACCAGATGTTGGGCGGAGTAGGCATTATTAATTGGCCCAAGCCATTGGGAAAACATGTTCAATAGCTTAGTTAGTCCGTTCAGTCATCCATTATGAGGAGGCCTACAATAGGGGATCATCCTTGATAAGACCTGCTCATCTCGAACTCCTCTTTTGGCCTAGGAAAGAAGCCTTTTACATCCTCTATTACATTATAAGAAGCACGACTGAACTTTGACACTTGATAAGAGCTCATGTGGCTGTTTTGTGTGTATTCGACCCGGTAGTTGAGTAAACTCGGCATTTCCCTTGTAGCTATCAACAATCTGCGTGTGTAGTACCTTTCAATTCCTCCTTTAATATTGATACTGATATATAAGATCGGCCTCGAAGCATCAAATACACTGTCCAATTGGATGCCCTCAAATTACCCCGGTTCAATGTTCAGCTGGATTGGATTGTGCACCGACAATTCATTTACTCCAGCCTTTCCGTTCACGCGTTAGCGGCTAGGTCTAACTTGACATGGCCTAATCAACCTTAGCCCCTTGCAGACCGTACAAAGATAAGCAGGTCGACGGATGGAACCCCGCTTTTGAATGCCTCGTCTCCCGGAACAGCCATCCACCGACAACCGGGAGGAACTCAGCTTCCTCATATCAATCCTTCCAGCTGTCAGACAGAACCCGCCATGACCAAGGCAACTCTACGTGCAAAGACCGGATGCTTCACTTGTGAGTCATTTTACACAGGCTGCACCTAGATACTAACAACCCCCCGGGCAGGAAACGCAGGGTGAAGTGCGGCGAGGAGAAGCCATCATGTCGTAATTGCTCTGCCTTTGGCCGCCAATGTGTCTGGCCAACTCCAACAGACCTTTGCGATCGGCGGCACCGCTCTCGGGCGAGTCTAGATCTATCGCTTGTCAAGCCATCGCGCTCAAGCTCCAGTTCTGCATCAGAAGGGTCGAAACCCCCTGACTCGAGCCGCACAGCCATCGTCTCACATCGCAGCAGATCGATTTCTCCGGCACGCTCCCTCTTTCAACCAGGAATCGAGAGTGAGCTCATACATCACCTCCTCAACTACTACTTCTGCGTCATTGTGCTCCCCACAAGCGGTCCGGAGCACGTCAAACGAAGCCTGTCGGAGCTCATCAACATGATGCTTCATTGCGAGAGTGTCAAAAATGCTGTTTTTGCTTGTTGTGCCTGCAACAAGCACGTCCTGCTAAATGACAATCGGTATAAGAATATCGCTCTTCAATACTATTCTAAAGCAGTTCACGAGCTTAATCAGACGCTGGCCAAGTTCCAGCCCATGGGTAAACATCCTGATTTTTCAATGCTGACAACAGTCGTTTTCTTATACGTTCATGATGTATATGCTCCTTACCTTTGGTATATTGGATCTAGTAGACCTAACACGTCCTATAGCTATGGTGTTTCGACGACTCGGTCGATCCCAGAAACCACGTCGCCGGTGCCATGATGTTGCTTGACCTTGTGTCCAAGCACGGGGCCTCATCCGTATCCATGACCCAAGGTTTCGACCGCATCATTGCAGAAAGTATTCTCTATCAAGCCTTTCTTCTGTCCACTCGGAGACCCTTTGCGCCATACTTCCATGTTGATCCGGAGTTCGTCACAAATGTGGAGAGGTTGCTCGCACCGCGAGACTCGCAAGACGCCTCATATGCGGCTTGCAGCCCCATTTTGGGTGTTCCTACGGCTCTGTACCGTTTGAAACTGAGAATAATCAATTTCTACAACACGCCCGTAGAGCAGAGCCCCGAGGGTCTTGCTCAACTACGATCTGAGATGGATTACTGGGAGGCATTGGTAGTTCCTCGAGCTGCGCCTCGCCTCAAATCTGCCTCCGCTGCTCATACGTTCGACCTCGTGATCCTTGCAACATCACTACTTCTCGACCTAGTCGCAGAATCTTTCACCTGTCAACTACCGATCGACCTTTTATGTCTCTTAAACACTAAGAATTCTTCTCGATGGCAAGTGGAAAGTTGCTTGGAAATTTTGCGGCAGCCCCAGGAGGTTGAAAAATGGACAGGGGTGTTTCTCGGGCTTTGGCCCTTGTTGATACTTGGATATGCTGTTAATTCAGATGAAGACAAGGCATTAATCCAGGGTGTTCTAACCCGGATGCGGAAACGGCTGGGCTACGGTGAGGTACAGAGAATACAAGAAGAACTGGGGAGGGTATGGGGTACAGTACGAGATAATAATAGCTTCTCCCGACAATAGAGGTTATTCTACTACATCGCCGCTTAGGCTATATATAATAGTAGATAGTAGATAGTAGATAGTAGATAGTAGATAGTAGATATATCAGATTAGTAAAGCTCTAATGCTAAACCTCTTCTTTATATATGCGCGAGATAGTTAGTAACTAATTAGTAATACTTCGCTAGGGATCTTAACTACTAATAGTCTTAAAGTAGTTATTTATAAATAACCTTTTATCACGTAGTAATATTATCTTTAGTCTCTTAGTATTTACTAAAAGATATCTTTTTTATAGTAGTTTTATATATTTAGCGAATTTTGAAAGGCTAATAAGTATATAGATATCTTAACCTTATTATAATTAACCCATGTGCAGCACAAAACGATCGTGATCTTCTTAATTTATAGTCACATGATCCAAACCAAACCCCAACCGCCCTTTTATGCTATAGATTAGCCCTGGCTCACACACTCAAAACCCGTGATGGCCACAGTTTGCTGGATGGATGCCTCCTTCCCATTGAAATCGATTAAGTAATCCACATTGGCCAAACCAACCACATGAGGACCCAGAGGAACGGTGCTGAACTTTGTTGAGCTGATGTGCCGAAGCTGATGCTCTACATTCTTGGGCCCTTCATCGGCATTTCCAAGAAGTAGATAGAGGGCAACATCGGAAGCTAGTACAATGTGGACAACGGCAGGGCTGTCAAAGAACTGGGGATGGAATATCGTACGCCAGAGATGGCTGTGCGTGACTGATATGAATCATGGCTAGAGAAGAAGAGCAGTCGATGATTTGGGCACTTGGATGTTAGGGCAGAATTCTGTAGAGTAATTAAAGTCAATGATGAGATAGGAAATTTGAATCTTGTAGTGACGCATTCCGAGACCACATCAACACAAACGCAATCGGGCCAGTCGCTCTTTTCTAAGCAGTCTCCCCTCTGCTCAAGGCCAGCCAGAGTAGAAATCCCATCTTCCTCCCAATCTCCACCATCATTGGCAGCATCGGCGGCCAGGACTATCTCTCCCAAGTCCACCTATTATGAGTCCCTACGGTGCCGGCAAGACAGCCCTGAACTGGATCGTCCATCGAATTTATCGGGAGGAGCCGTGAGTCACCGCTTTTTTTTGTGCATCTCGGTTTGGGTCTGACCGACATGGGGAGTGGATTCCTACCTCCTGGTGCAAATGCCGCTGATTTTGGGGCTATCACTGTGCAGGAGGGCGTGGCCGGCTTGTTGAAAGAAATCGATTCGGCAAGCCGTGAAAAGCATGAAAGGACATTCCAGAAAGTGGATGAAATGACACCCATGGTGATGGAACCAGCTCTATATTTACCACTCGTGGCATGGGAGGAAGGCTGGATCGTCTTTGAGTAGGCAGTGGTAGTTACACAGAGAGTTAAATAACTTGAG
The DNA here is from genome assembly GCA_027886205.1 of Fusarium piperis. Classification (NCBI taxonomy): domain Eukaryota; kingdom Fungi; phylum Ascomycota; class Sordariomycetes; order Hypocreales; family Nectriaceae; genus Fusarium; species Fusarium piperis. The sequence goes on along the minus strand of RZGM01000141.1, from coordinate 11,198 downwards.
ATATTATATTATTTTCTCATTACATTGCTCTTTCTTTTTAAACTGGCTCATAATATAGCGTCCTGACATACGTCCTGTCACATGCCATGCTCTTTGATGGTGGCCCAATGGTCCAGATTGACCTTGTTGTTAGCTGCTGGCTGTGGGAAGCCGTTGATTCGGAATGTATAACCTTGATAGGCCATCTGTCGGAGATTGTGAGGGATCAGATGGAAGTATTGGAAGGACTCTAAGAGGGGTAACCTTTCCCTCTTTTCCTCCGATTTTTCCTAAGAGATGATCCTCACGCTTTACTCTCCATCACTCGTTGAGGCGTTCCATGGGTTTCTATCTTGCTGTGTCTTCTCTAGCCCTAAAAGCAAAAAAAAAAAAAAAATTAGGTATCTAAGAAACAATCCCTAGGAGACTATAAAAAGTTCAAACTCGGGATTTTTTACCCCTTTGTTTTGCGTTTTATCTAATAGTAAGCGAGGGTCCCTGATCGGGTAGAAAGTTTGCCTTATGGGGATCAGCACGTCAGAGACAGAGACTAGCGTTTCCGCGGACTGCCATTCGGCATTAGACAAAGATCTATTACTACGTAGTCTATCATGTTACTCGTTAAGACTTTGACCTAGTGCACATCGTGGGTTCAAGATAGCATCCCGCCTTCACCGCCTGGCCCCTCTTGTTAGAAGATTGTATTCGTGTCAAACTGTGATTGTCGATAATGCCGTCATTTTGACCTCAGAGAGGCCAGAATATCGAATCTTAACTCAAATAACACCACACAGCAGCCGATCTACAGGGCCTCGATCTCAAGCGCAGCCAACCCCCTGTCTTCGTTATCAATAGTCGACACAATAGTCTGAAGATCAGAGGGGCTCTTAATCTGATACAGGGATCCTTCAATGGCGTTATAGAGGAAGTATTGGCCCTGCCCGACTTCGAAGCGTGACAAGGCCTCCCCTGTGTAGGCCGCCATGGCGAAAAGCGGCTTGACGTCGCCGTCGAGACCATATCCCTTAACCAGCTCAGCTACCTCGCCGTATTCACCCCATTGCATGTCGCCACCTATTTCTTCGTAGTCGTTTGTCCAATTATTTGGGGGGTCGACCTGGGCTCAGTGAGTCAGTCGTCCATGATGAGGCCCAGACACCAGTTAGGAAGAATCTTACATCGGTATTGGTCACGATTCGACCATCAAGTTCCTTGAAGTTGTTGCTCATGTTGGGTGCTTGGATGTGGGCGAGTCTGACTAGAGTGAAAGATGTGATGCGAAAGGAAGTCGACCTAGGACAGAGAGTGATGAATCCTACGAATGCGTCCCTTATATATACCGCTACTGGACTGGGCAGGGCCACTGACGTCACGTTGGGCATCGAGCTGAAATGCCTAGGTGGCAGTACCGTAGGTATGCAGATCATATATGCCTCCTAAGGAATGCGTCATCGGTACCTCCAGTACCTTGAATATAAGTCTACACTAATGAGGTTGAAGCTAAGTACTAGATAGAGCAATGAGTGTGGGAATGACGGTCGCATGCTTTTTCTCTTAAGGTTACGGTGTTTTCTAGCATTGGGTTTTAATGCTATCTTGCGTACCTATCCAATTATGTTCTTTAATAACGTGACCGATAAATCCTCTTGGAAGCGTCATAGAAGTCAGCAAGAAGAGGCTGGCTACTACCATTATTTCGCTTGTTGTTGACTTCTATGACGCGTCCGAGAGGACTTATCGGTCGCGTTGTTAAAGAACACAATTAGATAGGTATATAAGATAGCATTAAAACCCAATGCTAGAAAACACCGTAACCTTGATATAAGCTCTATGGCGATAGCCATCTCTTAGGCTGCGCGAAGGCATCCAACAGGCACCAGTTAGGGATCTAAGCCAATTATAGCTAGACGCTGATTTCTCCCACTACAAATGCAATAAGATGATATCAAGATGACACCAAGGTATCGGCAGTGACTGATAGTGCTCTAGCAGTGGGGCGAGTGACCGGTTAGATGCCTTCGCGCAGTCTAAGAGATAGCAGCTCAGTGGAAAGATGTGTCTACATATAATATTTCTACCTTACTTCTCCTCAGACGCCTCTCGTTTCCTATGTTCAATTATTATTCACATTGACGAGAACGGAAACCAGTTCCTCGGGGGTCTCTGGAAAGTCCATGATTATAATCCCAAGATGTCTAAACTCACTTTTCTGGAGATAGTTTAGTAAATTGTCATTGACCCCCTCCACATAAGCAACACCAGCTGGAGTTTTGAAAGATTGGCCTCGGGCAAACCAGGAAGGGGAATATAGGGGAATAGCGGTGGCACTGGTGAAATCCAGATACCATGCCTCCACTCGGGGATCCTCAGCTGCCCTCAGAAGCATTTCTTGAACTAGCTCGAATTTTTTCCCCGTATAATCCGCATCCCATGGATGTGTACCCTGATCGCAAAAGTAGTTCCAATGATCTTGTACCATGAGCTTGAGCCCCTCGATATCTGGAGTGTCTGGAGTCGTGCCGTTTGCAGGCCAGTCCACGGATCCGTCGATGCCAAATTCGTCTACTATGTCGACCGGGCGTTCGAAACGTCGCAGTAGAATGATCCTTCCCCGGGCCTTGCCTAATACCGGGACACTGGTAGGATCCAGATACCAGTGGTCTCTGTTCTTAAAGATCAAGTGATGGATCTTGGCTGCAAAGGCTTGTTCCAGCTTGGTGTCCTCGTATTTGAGAGACATAACAATCGTTTCGGTGTCGTTGCAACCCAAAAATTCGTAGCAGGTCTGAAAGACCGTTTCGATGGTCTGTTCTGGTTCAACAAGGATATTGCCGTGACAAGTGACCGGGTCCTCATTCTCGATACCTAGTTTAGTAACGCCGTGTCTGAATCGCCGACGAATATCGAGGAAGCGGATCCCAGCGACGAGTTGACTTTCAATGCTGGACGACTGAGTGCAAAAATAGTTCTCCTTTAGATAGTAGCGAGTGGTATTGGGCCAGAGACTCTTGGCGCATGAGTCGTGAGTGCCAGGGATGGTAATTTGAGAGAGCCTTTTGGTATCATCCAGGGAAGCCATCCAGGAGTTTAGTGGCCAGATTGGAAACGTCGGCTTGTAGGCATACCGAAGGGCTCTACCGTTCCATGCGCAGAAGAGATTGCCCTCGTGAACTGCAAGGGCTGGTGCGGTGAGAGCACTTTCTCCATAGATAGTTTCTGGCTGCCAAACCTCCTTGCTGTGCAGTGTTCCGATGTTGTCAGGTTCACTGATCAAGTATGATATGAAGACCATGCCGGCTGCCGCTGTGACTCCCACTTCCTTTGCGATTCGGCCCTGCGAAAAGGGTATCATTGATGCTGATATACGTGCCTCTTGGCGATTGTTGCCCTGCAGATGCCAGGTCCTGAAGGTGTCCGTATTCTTATCCCACTTCATTAACCACACAAACGTCTCCCCAGGCTGCCAACTCGGCACTAGGGTTGGATGGTGTTCTCCGTCTGCCTCCACACAGAATTGCGGCGCCACTTCGATCTCCTCATCAACTCCCATAGATTGCAAATATCTAGAACGCCCATCTTGTGTCGATCGATAGATGCAGTGCAGTTCCCCCTCTTTCGCAGCCAAGCTGAAGCGATCGACTGGCATCTTTTCGCTCTTGCCACCCTCGTTCCGGGTCACAACAACACCATGGTCAAAACCAGGGTCGGTGTTTCCCCTACTATATCGCCATAACGTATTCTCCTCATCGATGAACATGAGGTAAAGTGTCCCGTTCATTGAGACAACACCTGGTGCCGATTGAATGCCGACGTGTTGCTTTTGACCGAACAGAGCTGGCTCTCCATCTGACCACATATTCTCCGACTTGCGCCCGAAGGGAAGTCTCTCTGCCAACCATTGAGTAGTATATGGTACCCTCATGGGCCCAAAAGCACCATAGGGATCCGTCATGGGATACCAGAGCGGATGGCCAGTCAGAAAACGCCGTCCTCTCGCAAATATGGCCACGTCTGGAGGCCTGCCATTCTTCCCATTTCATATTCGCCGATATGTGATTGAGCAGGGGAATTAGTGATGTTAGGATTAGGCAAACTGATGACCGGGTTTGCGAGCAGTATTGATCGAGTGGTATAGTGATTTTGGTAATAAACTCGGAGGGAACCAAGATTCAAGGGCGGAGGACCGTATAACGATACAAGGTTATCGAGTAATCTGATTGTCAGAAAAGAAGTGCAGGCACATTGACGGATGATGGAATCGGGACCTTCCCGGTCCATTATTATATGCTCCCTTCTCGGTTCTCCTCGGCTACCTCGCACCAAATGCTCTTTCAATTTGCTTCCTGTCAGCTTCGCCGTCGTGGCGAAGCACTTGGCCTTGGTTCCCTGCTTACACCCCGGCCCCCACGTTCCTTCACATCCGTCTCCAGGTCCACTAGGAGGCGCTGGGGAGCAAGCTTGTCTCACAAGCCTGATGACCGGCCGGAGCTGGTCTAAAACTTGATCCCCTCCGCCATAATCCGGCTCGAATTCCTGCTCGACTGCCTTACACATTTTCGTCTAAATATGGGTAAGTCTTGCAGCGGTCCAATATGCCGTCCCCCTATCGCCTAAACAAGGTATAGGAAATGATCTACGTGTTTTACAGTGTTAGGTTTTAATGCTGTCATCTGTTGATAACTGTTTTTTTATATCGTGCCCGACAAATCCTCTTAGAGGCGTCATCAAAGTCAACGATAGGAAATGATGTGAACATTCTGTCATGTTTGCCAAATTGAAGAGGAAGCTATCTATTTAGGATAAATCCTATTAATCCTGCCTCTATTCTAGCTATCCCGACGCGAACTTCTCTTATTTCGGTTCAAAAACGTTCTGAGAAATGGTGACGGTCATGGTCTGGCCAGCAGAGATTGATAAATGGAACCTCATCGACAAAGGTCCCTGGTTCTTTGAGACACCGCGATAAATGTTCTCAGAGACAATGGAATTGCCATTGTCATCAGCCTTCTTATAGCCATCATTTTTGGCATCGGTCGATTCCTCCACGTGGGCATGATAAGGCCCCCTGACTGGGTTCGTGAACCCCTGCACAGAAGTTAGAACCGTCGATCTAGTACAATGCATTTGAGGTACTTGCAATAACGAAGTTGAAGACGGTTTTAGGATCGAGATCCAGGCGAAAAGCTGCCCCCCCGGTACATCCCGTCCACCAGTGATTGTTCTTGGCCCCGAACGCCGTCACGCTATAGGGCTGTACAGCCAAAGATTCCCCATGCAAAGAAACCGTGTAAAAATAGGGCGTAGCGAGTGGGTTGATGTGGAACTGGGTCCTGTTTTTGATGACGATCCAGAGAGGCCGGTTGTAGTCTTTCAGGTCGGTGGGCATGGGAGGAGGCTCGGGAATCTGTAGATAAATATGTCAGCTCGATAGTGACAATGACAAAGATGGAGGAGAGGGGGGCGATATTACCACTGATACATGGTTTTGAACCTTGTGCGGTTCATCAATCTTTGTGGTGATGTAAACTTCCATCTTGCTTTGATAGTCTGGCAAGCTGTTTGTACAAAGATGAAGGGGCAATCTCGACACAGTGGTACACGCGGTTTATAGCCATGATGGCGACTCAATGATGGCTGCCTTCGTCCGGATCGAGACTAGGGATACATCCCTTCATGTGGAAGTAGCAAGGTGGTGGCCAATATCTCTGTTCGGCCGCAAAATAAAACTACCGGGGAAGATACATCAGGGACCCCGAGTCATGTCTCGTCCCGCCCCGTCAGATCCCACCCTACCTAGGTACAAGCCAAGCAAGTACGTGTACATAAAAAAGAACTGAATATGTGCGTCAGAATCGACGATCTTGTGCATGCCAAGATATCCCCATCTCAATAGTCCAGAAGGTGGAGTGGGACTCGAATATGCCACTCACTCTTGGACTTCTCCTATCCAGACAGCCAGACAGCCACGAACTCCCAGCTTATGCTCACCGATGAGGATTGCGAATGCAGCGCCACAATTGACTTGTCTCTGGCGTCAGAATTCATCCCCAGAAGCGCCTCTTGACAAGGGCATCTAGACGCGGGACAAGCTTGGCAAACCGCAAGCAGCGTCTCTTGACAGGCGGCAAGGACGTGGAAGGAAAACCCCGCTCTATGCCAAGGGTCCAGGTGCGTTCCAAGGAAGCCAGACAACGAATACTTCGAAGCGTGTAGCAGGACAACAGCTTATGTTGCTTCGAATGACATGATAGTACATTGAGTACGAAGTACGGATCAGGTGCAGTTATTTCGCCCACTTCCGGCCCCCATGCGCCTCTCTCCCTTCAAGTTGAGGATACGAACCGGCAAGCTCCTTTTCAGTACGACAAGGACGTCGACAACATCCTATAAAAGAACGTCTACACGTCCGTCAGAAGTTGAATTCTCATCTCTCTTACCCTATCATCGCCACCTACTGGGCCGAGTCGGACCCAACTCTTTATTACTGAAATTTTCAAGTTCAATCAAAACTCTGGCTCAATTACCACCAGGCTGGTGTGGCACCCATCCCACAATGGTTGACGAGCCACCCAGCACAAAGGAGATTATCATCCAACAGGCCGCGCTGCAGTATGGCCCTGAGCTTTTTGAGACGGTGCAGACCAACAAAATTCGTGATGAAACCATACCAGAAGCCTCGGAACCTCTACCGAGCGTGCCCGCCTGTTTCACCCAAGAGCCCGGCCCGTCAGACGAAGAGAACGACCCAGCCGCTATCATGGTGGGAAACCGCGTTGAAGTTCCACGTTGGCGACCAGGCTCTGTCCTGAAATACACCGCCTGGCGACTGGGATATGACACGCTGGAAGATGCTGATCATGCTGCGTTGCATCTCCGCAAGGCAGCTGATGCATGGAACGACGCCGAGGTCGGCGTTACTTTCGAATATGTCGATCACCTCCCGGACGCCAACTTCGTCATTTGTCATAAGCCCAAGCGCCTAACCGTTAAAGGGGAGTTGGCCAAGGCGTTCTTTCCCAGCGACAGGAAACACTTCGATTACATCTACGTGTCGAGCCTTGCATTTCAAGAGGAATGGAGGCCCCATCTTTACAAGTTCCTCACCCATGAGTTGGGCCACGTTTTGGGACTGCGGCATGATTGGGTTAAGACACGAGAAGAGAGAACCTCAAATGATTTAGGAAATCAGGAGGAGGTATGCGTGAAGATCGATGAGAGAAACGAGTTGTCGGTTATGAACTATTCCAGCACTAGTCTCCCAGAGCTTCAGCCTTCGGATATCTCCTCGACCAAGACGTTTTACCGGATGAAGAAGGGAGAGATGATAGGATTGGCAAAGATTGTTGATTACGAGCCTATTTAAGCTCACGATTATGTTGAGGAGGACAGACGCGGTGAGGGGGAGAGACGGCTGGAGTGATGTTTTAAAAGCGGGAATATTTTCAGATGTAACCATGCTCCATTGATCAGTTAGCACTCCATTTATCGCAGTACCTACTCAGTTGATCGAGCACAGCTACTATCAATGTCATGAAGTCCTGGCGAAGGTTAAGATGAAACGATATGTGAATTAGTAGCGAGCTACGGAGTATAACCATAGGGTATAAATCCAACTGGTATGCCACCAATCCATATCGCCGAATCTACCACTGTTGTTTCGGATAAGCGTGCGTGCTATCTCGCCATTGTCAGTTTCAACGATATCTCAAAGAGGAGTTATTAACCACGATGTTAAAAACACACTATTGAACACATTATTGACTTCTACGATGACTCCAAGAGGAGGTATCGGGCACAATACAAAGAAAAACAGTACTAAACAAATGACAGCATTCAAAGCCAATGCTGTGAAATACCGCAACCTACACAAATAAGCTTCTGTGGCGTTATCTCACCAGAGGGTTATCAGTTTCAAGAATCAATTATTATCTCAATAACCAACGACGTCATTCTTTAAGGACTCGCAGATTTCTGGAGTGAAGAAGGGAGACTTATATAACCTAAAAATGCCTACCCGCGTCGCAGGCATAAACGTCTGTAATATTGGTAGAATGTATTACTTATCCGGAGATAAGCTTTATCTAGACAACAAAACTACCAGCAGTAGAACTCTGTGGAAGGCGCCAGTTTGTAATCAGTTATAGCTGGTTCACGGTAAGCATTTGTTAGCCAGGAGCTGATAAAATGGCTGCGAAACCTACCAGTAGAGCAGTCTAGGAAAGGATATTTTTTCGCAAACTCTTGACTAAGCTTCCATTCCAAGAAATTGTCGATTCCCAGAAAGTGGGCTGCATCAGTTCCTGGGTAACTCTCAGGATATGGGAGTGAGCCCTTGCTACAACCCTGGGGGATTGCTTCTTCAGTTTGCATCCGTCGATCAAGCTCTGCAATTATTGCCTCTTCCACCGGGTCTGCGGCAGATCCGTACAAGTTCTGCATCTGGGGTCCGACCTCGAAGAATACCCAGGATGCGTCAGTGAGGTAGTTCCGGTGAATATCCTTTTGAGCGCAGAGTGACCTGCGCCGGCGAAGGATCTGGTTCTCGAAAATATCCAGCACGTTGACGGCTACGCCGCGTTGTGGTTGCTCGATAACTGAATTTAGAAGTAAATCCTTCATCAAGGTATCCAAGTCGACTGATTCGTGCTCCAGCACCAACTGGTCTCGTATCTCAGGCCAGTTGAAGAGGTCAAATCCCCAGGAATGGGCAGGCTGTCTCGGTTGTAGTGGTGTTGGGCGGAAAGGCATTGGCACCTTGTCTCTGGGTTCGAGGCCGAGCCGCCAGCTCAGCACTTTCTCCATATAGCGAGCTCCGTTCTTCTTTGTCAGTAGGCCATCAACTGTTGAATCTCGACAATTTCACTCACCACTTCATAAAGATATGATTCTAGGCCAATGCAGAGGGTTAAAAAGTGTATCGCAATGCGGACGAGCTTCCGACTCCACTCATCAGCCTGATGGGGGAGCGCAGGGGCGGGATTCCTCTTGATATACTGGTCGCACGCGCTAAGGAGTTTAGATCCAAAGAGGGCGACAGATGTCACGACTATTCGGTCTTGGCGGGGGAGCATCCATGTTGGAAAGGGCATTCCCAATCCTAACCCATCATGCCCATCCACTGGCCAGGTACTGGTACAGATGTTGAGAAGATCTGAGCAGTGCTGGAGGGGGCCGGTCTGAAGCGATTGGAGGTCCAATATCTCCGGGTCAGCAGGCCCTTGAGTCTGCGTAGTCACGCTGCCGGCGCCAGCACCAGGCTCGGTGTGGGGGCTTTGCTGAGGTAGCGGCTCGGCCACGGCAGACAACCCAGGCGGCGAGGCTGACGAGGTGTAATGACTCTTATCGTCGGCAGGAGTTGCTGTGTCTTGGGGTCCCCCGAGAACTGTGTCGAATACCTCATCGTCTGTGAGAGGTTAGTGGTTGAGCAGGAGCAGGGGCAGATTTCGAAAAAGGAACACAATCTATGGGGAATTTGGGGAGGTAACTTGCCTGCTGCAACCGAAGCAGCGTTGCTTAAGCTCAAGAGCTTTTTTCGGAGGCGGAGGAGAGCATCTTCTAGCCTCCTGTTTTCCTCCATCAACTTTAGATGGGTCTCAAGCAGAGTATCATATCGACTGCCCTGATCACCCGAAGAAACCGCTTGTTGCAACAGGGCGACCGTCTCCTCGAGATTGCGAACGTGCGCAAGGTTCTTCTCACGGAGACATTGCTGAGAGATACGGTTCTGAGCCCTCTTGCGTCCCCGTTCCGCCTCATCCGGTCTAGGCTCTGCTTTTCTCTTTGCTGGTCGGCGAGAGGACTTGGTGTTTGGGGGCATTATGGTAAATTCTTGGTGATGAAAAAATTGGAAAGATAGAACAGGAGTGGTAACCGGATTGCGTGAGGGGACTTAGTGAGGGTTCAAAGGTATTTATGCTGGGCATCTAGGCCGGGGTGGTGTGCACCCCAGCTCCGAACTGAGCTAGCTTGCGGGGTCAGGGGTGTACGTCCCTGCCCCTGCAGTGCGAGGGTTTACACAAGCTCACCCGTGACCCCTGCCCTGAGGCCACCCATGCTCTATATTTACTCTACTTTTAGTAGAGTAAATATAGGTTAGGTTACCTATGCCTTAAATAAATCTAATTAATTAAAAATAAATAAAAATAAAGCATAAATAGCCTAAATTTATCTCTATAATTAAGTATAATAAATTTCTTATATAATATCTTATTATATTTTTTTTTTAATTTATATATTATTAATATATTAATATAAATCTTATTATCTTAAGTCTTAAGACCTTTTTATTAAATTAAGATAACTTAAATTTTAAATTAAATAATAATAATAATATTTAAATTAATTAAGTTTTAAATTTAAGCTTATTTAATAATAATATTTATTAAAAAGAGCTTTTAATATAATAAAATATTAATAAATAGATTATATATTAATTAATTACTTTATAAATTAAATCTCTTAATATTAAAAAAAGTCTTTTTATATTAATTTTATTAAATTTAATATAATTAAGGTATTTTAAGGTAAGATTAAAAGTAATTATTATTATAATAATAATATATACTTTAATAATCCTTAATTAGCTA
>RZGM01000140.1:0-66092 GCA_027886205.1 Fusarium piperis | reverse complement strand
TCTCAAACTTTTTTTTTTTCTTTACCTGGTCTAGGTAGGTAGTGGGACGCCTCGGCCACCTGTAGCTGGGTGGTTTCCTTTCATTTTACCCGCGCAAACTCGGTCACGTGCATCCCGAATCTGACCTCAACTCTTCACTTAGACAAACGCCATCAATACTCAATTAGATGAACTATCGACAGTTCACTCGCGCAAAGTCTCGCTCTTGCTCACAAGACATTGAGGATAACTACTAATCTGCACCGGCCCCATATGGCCTTGACTGAGGAAGCTGCCGCCATGGCTGCGCTCCCTCTTGAGGAGCACAAGTCTGTCTGGGACGAGACAGAGCGCAATTTCTGGGCTAAAATTCGGCGCCAACGAGAATCAGAGAATAGTAAGGCTGAGCAGGAGTATCGGCAATCGGTAACCGAGATGCGAATGAAGCTTAGTGAGCTCACGGGGCGACGGACAGAGCTGACAGAGTCGCAAACCCGCCTGGCCCGAGAACTGGCAAAGGTCGAGGCTGAGCTGGCTCGCGTGTCTGAAGAATGCGAGGAAAAGGCAGCTCGACTTGAGTGCATCGAGCAGGATCACCGAAAATCGCGACAAGCACAGGCTGAAAGGCAGCAGGAGATATGGAGGACGATGCGTCGGTTTTTCAAGGAGAAGAGAGGCGAGGAGCCGGGTTCCGAGGATTCTGAGGGCCCTGGCGCGGAACAGTTTCTTATTCCCGAGGACATGCCAGGCCTGCCCATGACGAATGGAGCTGGTACTCGACCAGGCACCGCCGATGGTCTCACGGAGGCGACAAGCATTCAACCCACTGATGGAGAGAGCATGGAAGGCATTGAGCATCACGAGGATAACACCGCCCGCGATACCCCCACGCCCGATGCCATCGTGGATGTTGTCGATGCTGACGGCAACGTCATTGGACCAGTGCAACGGATAGAGCCCTGGAACCAGTGGGTCGAGGGTATCCAAGAACTCGAAATCCTACGACCGGTCAAGATTCGCCGAGGCCGCCGGTTCAACGATTCGCATCTGGCTAGTATCTATGAGCGATCCGAGGCAAAGGGTGTCAAGTGGTTGGCTTGTATGATCCAAGCGACTGGAGAGATCCAAACCAAGCGATGCCACTCGTGCGACAAGAACCAAGGGGCATTTGATGATTGCATTGTAGTTGGAGGGGATCTGTTCCAGAAGTGCGGCAACTGCGAGTGGAATCGCCAGGGCTGTCATGAAGCCTCTGGGGAGACGATTGACATACTAGCTTCCAGGGAGAGGGCGCGACAACAAAAGGAGTCCAAGGATGTGCAGGCGAGAGCCTCACCAGAATCCGAGGCTCAGATTCAGCGGGTTGAGGTCCAAGAAAGAGCTGAACCTACGCCTCAGCCTGAACCCCAGCCAGTTGCCAGAGTCGAGGAGCGTGCCCGACTTCCTTCGCATCGGCCCTCGCCTCAACCTGTTCCTCAACAGGCTCCTCAACAACCATTCGAACGATCACCCGAACGACTGCCTCAGCAAGTTTCTGAACGAGCCCCTGAACAACTGCCTGAACGAATTCCTGAGCGACTCCTCGAGCGACTCCCCGAGCGACTACCTGACCGAATTCACGAACGTCTTCCTGAGCGAATTCCCGAGCGTCTTCCTGAACGCATACCTGAACGAATTCCTCCGCAGGGTCCCGAGCATCCTCGTGAACCAGCTCCTCAGCGAGTTATTGAAAGAATTGCAGGACCTGCCTCTGTAGCACCCCTGGAACGCGTTGGAGAGCCGCTTTACAGACCAGTCTACGAGCCTGCACCCGTGCCCTCCAGCCATCCTACACCAGTGCCCAGACCTGATCTTGCCCCCGAGCGCATGATAGATCCTGTGGTAACGCCTCTACCGCCCATCCAACTCCAACCTAGATCCGAGCCCCCCCGTTCCGCCCTTCCTTCACATGCCCCCCGTTCCGTCCGCCCCGACATTCTTCAGCCTACTACTGAGTTTGATACCCCCATGAAGGAGACTAGGGCTCCGGACAACGTTCACCCGGCACGCGAGCCAGAACAGATGCCGACACCGCAAGAGTATCGAGTGACACCTGGGTTCACCCCAGCCAACATGAGAAGTCGACCACCATCGGCCGAAAGGGAACGACCAACACCAGCATCCATGCCAATTGAGCCCTCACCCCAACCGACCGAGTCTCCCCCTTCTGAGGAAGCCTTGGAAGAGATTTCACGCGAAAATTTGGTTCTCAGACACAACGGAGAATATTACACGTATCCCGAGTGTGTTGAAGGCGTGCCTCTGACCAAGGTGGACGAAAATCATCCCTACTGGGAGTCTAACTGGCCTAACGTGAAAACATTGATCGAGCCTCAGCTGGCCCGATGGCGCGAAAAGCACCTCGCTGCAATCGAGGCCGGGCCCAAGCAAGAGAAGGGTGGCTCGTCAAAGTATCAGATTGGCAGGCAGGTCAACCGTGGTGTCAAGATCCTCGAGTTCCATGATGCAGGCCCCATCAGCCCATATCAGCTACTCAGCAAGAAGTACACCCAGTCAGGGAAGGGCGGCATCACCTCCTACGACACGCTGTTCCGTCTATCAGAAACAATGTCAGAGCTGGAGAAGTTCAAACTTGACATCGAGCCTGTCGAGTGGATGCGCCAACGCCTCCATGAGTTGATCCTGGCTGAAGGACCCAGCTTCAACCTGCCTCGAACGGTTCATGACTTCTATCACGACCCGAAGCTTACTGCACTGCGATATAAGCATGGTTTCAAGAATATTGGACGACCGTCAGGGATGAAAGCGCGTCAGAGCCAAGGTAGTCCCAGCAATACGCCCAAACCCCTGAAGAAGCGCAAGAGCATGCATTCCGTCGCCAGCACGCCGCGCGAGGCTTCCTTCGTCGACCAGTCTCCTTTGGCTAGCCAGATTCCCATGGGTCCTGAAACCCCTTTCAGTACTCATCTGAACAAGAAGCCCAAGTACCTGTCGCCTGTTGCGGGCCCGATTCATGACGAGTTTCACTCCGACGCCTGGTCTGACACAGACTCTTGCAGCGGTGGTGAAATCACTAGGGATGACTGGCGACTGTATCAAGTCAAGAACCGATTCTTCACAAGCTCGACTACAGTTACTCAGTACTGGACCTGGCTCCAGTCAGCGGGTTGCTTCCAGCATCAAGTCCTCAAGGACGTTAAGCCCGTTACTTGGGGTCTCTTCAAAGATCACATTGACTTCCACGTCAACCTCGACGAGATTGAGGAACTAGTTTGGAATATTGAGGCGCTCCGCATTCACATTGTGATGAAGAAGATTAGCACCAGTACAGATGGGGATAGAGGGCCTCGTGGAGACGTAATGGCGTCTTTCAAGCGAGATCGAACGATGAGACGGTTCCTGTTCTTTTGTCGGGAGAGAGGAGTCAAGATGCTTCGGCAGACAACGTGAGTGCAGCCCTGTTTCGTGTCTTGAGAAGTACAGTGCTAACTAGGATAAAGGGAGGAAATTGACCGTCGATGGCAAATGATGAATTCTGAGGTGCTTCAGGATGCCCGCGGCGAGCCGAGCAAGGACTTGGTGGACTAGTTTTACCCCCTGCGAGAAACGCCTGAATCACCTTGACATGTCATGGTCCGCCGAGACAATGTGTCAATGTTGTTTTCGTTTACTTGGCCAGGTTATATATAGTTGCTCTATGACGCAACACTTCAGCATGGGGTCGGGTTTAGGTCAACAGCCAGGACCTTCGACTACGATCCTCTATGATACCTCTCTTTCGAGTTTTTCTTCCGACTCCACCACGATTTTCGGGCCTTTTCTTCTCGAGTCCCTACTAGGGGTACTCCAGAGAAGATATTGGCTTTCAACTCAGGGTTCAGCGTCGTCACTATCGGGTTGGGAATTCTCACGCGATGGCAGTTCCCCCTTTCATTCTCTCCTCTACACTGGCTCTTGCCAGTCTAGTGATTGCCGTTTTTCTTTTCTTTTCCTGTTTCTTTTTCTCTTCTTCTCTTCACGTTATAGAGGGCACCAACCGGCAGCCCATGCCAACACTGGAACTTGGACGGATTAGGTGGTATTGACTCTGGGTCAAGGGATTCGGGAATGGGACATGACGGGCCAGACCGGCGGGGAAAAGCGATTAGGCACTAGTCAAATGGGTCTTTCTGTATGATGTTAAAGTTTCTGTCTCTAATAGATTATAGCGTCGCCTCCTGTCACTCAGGGGGTGATCTTGAGTTACACTTATGGGACTTTTTTCTACTTGTTGTGATATCTCGACGGTTTATGAGACTTGCGGATTATTCCTGACATTGCACGAGCTGTGTATATACGATTTCCAAGTTCCTCCGACCTATCGTTTTCTCATCGTCCGTCCCCCAAGTACCCCAATGCTCTGAGTGGCCCTAGCTACTGGCTTGACATCGCCGCTCTCTCCCATCATCCGGCTTATCAGCGCAGCCCTACACTCCTCGGCCTTTTCATCGCGGTACTCGAGCTGCGTAGACGGCGGCTCAACCTCTTTGGGTTCTGCCGAGTTAAAGTCGTCGCCCATCATCTCGGACGGGTCGTGCGCAGAACGGGAGGCGACGCTGCTGGCGTTGGAGGCGTTGCTGATGGCACGGCCGAGGATCTGGCGTCTGCGAGGCCGCGGGGGAGGGTGCTCGGGGTCATCAGAGGTGTGGGAGAGGTTCGGGGTTGTGGTCTCGATGAGGGATGTCAGCTTCGTGGAGAGGGCGCGACGCTCGGCGGCTTTAGCACGGAGCCGGGCTTGTTCTGCGTCTTGCTGCTGTTTCTTTAGCTGGCGGAGACGCTCTTGGTGTGAGTTGTCATGAGATTCTGTTGTGTCTTGGTGAGTGGTGGGGTCCTGATGCATGGTTGTGGAGGATTTGCTGGTGGGATCGGAGCGGGTGCGCGGCATGGGTTGTTGTTTCTTGATTGGGGATGGGGGCTTGTTGAGGTGTTCTGAGGGGACTTCAGCGAGAGGAGTGTCGAAATCATTGTCTTGAGGGAAGCTTGTGGGAGCGGCTTGGTGAGTGCGAGCTGTGGCAAAGTCGGCCGAAGTGGTGGAAGCTGCCTCGGGAGGTGGATGAGTGATGCTCTTGCGTTGCGGCTTCTCGGGGGAGTCGTGGTCAAAGGCCGTGGTGTCTACCCCTGAGAATGCGGGAGCCTTGGGTATGGTGGGCTTGGAGTTGAAGGGTTCCGAGCGTGTGCGTTGTATAGGTTTTCCCAGTGGTCTGGGCTGTGCCTCGGGGGCTTTCTTCTCGACAGATTTTGGCTTTGGCTTGAGGGTTTCTTCATATCGGTTCTTGATCTCAGGGAAGATGAAGTCGTCAATGGGGACCTTGAAGCCAGTTGATATGCACTCCCACAACCAGTCTGCCGACACCACGGGGACGCCCCATCGAAGGGCCATACGTAACTTCTCCTTGCGCATAGCAGCGAGAGAACTGCACACCAGGACATTGGTGGTCCTGCGAAAGTCCCCATCAAACTTGCCTCCGAGTTGGGCGACGGCACGGGCGACCTGGCTGAGCTCAATGCCAGTGAAGGCGGCAGTGCATACGACGAGGTTGCTGAATGCGGGAATGGGAAAGAAAGGAAAGGGTCTGCCAAGGACGTGTTGGGTTGGATCAAAGTAGAGTTTGTTGTGAAGACACTTTTCAATGTAATACTCTGTCACAACATGGAGGTCGTCGTATGATTCTTGAGGGTGGGCATCTGGTTGAGAGTTTTGAGGGACGATCAAGAAGCGGCCAAGGGGCTGTTGGGCAGTTTTGCAAAGGGCAGCTTCTTGTACAGAGGCACAAATAGAACCCCCCAGTGTAACTATTGTCTGTTGGAGTACTGACGTCCGCTGCTCGGTGAAGCCGTGGATATAGAAGTAGCAGTTGGCAAAAATGCCCTGGTTCTCCGGGACCATAAGGGCGAGGGGTTGAACTTCGGCGGGCTGAGGTTGTGGTTGATCATGGGGCTTTCCTGCCTCTGTATTATCCTCGTGGGCAAACGAGTACTCTCTTGAGGTTGAGCGTCCAAGGATATCACCCCAGAGGTTGTTACGCTGTGAGCTGAGCTTCATGCTGGCCGTCTTCCTTAGCTTCCTAGGTCCTTCATCGGCAGCGATCACGGCTGACCTGGAGCGCTTGCTTGCTGTCCTTCTGAGGTCTCTTGTGATCCAAGCCCCCTTTCCTTGCTGCTCGGGCGGTAGTATAGGATCGAATTTGGCCTCCTCCAAGATCATGCCCCGTGCAATGGACTGGTCCAGCCAGCCGAGGGTGACGGGATGGATGCCCCATTGCCTGGCCGCCTCGTACTTTCTGCCCTCGGGTTTGTTGACGATGAGGTGGGAGCACTTTTTTGTGAGGTCCCCCGTGTATCTGCCGCCGTTCGAGGTGATCTTGAGGGCAATCTCGTCCCGTTGCTCGCCAAAGCCCGTGAGACAGATCATCAACGAGTCCCTTCCTGTCCCTCCTTCCTGTGGCTGGACCGAGGGGTCGACACCTCGCTTCTCCAATGGTTTCAACTGATATTCGGCCTCGAGTTTTCGGTAATCGATTTCGTCGTCCTTCTTCCATAGCTCGCTGAGGGCCTTGATCCAAGCAGCATCCATGGCCCTGATGTCGGGGCGCTCACGGGCAACGTGCCGATACTTGGGCGTGTCATAGTCGCCGACAATGAGGTGGGTGACGTCGGGAGTGAGATCGTACTTGTGGACGCCGCCTAGCTCGGCGACCTTGCCAGCGATGGTTGTCTAGGAGGGAGAGCATGTTAGGAAATGCGAGCACATGAGGAGGCAGCACGAGGAGTCTTGGTTTACTAACACGATGCTCAGCGGGGATGCTCGTACAGCAGACGATGATGCCCTTGAGAGGCTCTGCCGGGTCGATCTGCACATCCTCATCGTCAACAGCGTTGAACGAGGCCATGTTGATTCCTCTACCAGGGGGGTTGCTGTGGCGTTGCAGCCTGGGGGTTGAGGGTTGTGATAATATTTTCCAGACGCGTTGATAACCGCGTCAAGTGGTCGCCGACGCCGTGACCAGATGGACGTCATGACCTTGGGCGGGGATAAGGGATTTTGGGCCTGTGAATCATTTCGCACTGTAAAGAATATCACTAACCTCCACTGAGGAGGTGAAATTGGTGTGTTATTAGGTGATGTGTTACAGTGCGAATACGGCTCATGATCTAAATATAGCGCCGTTCTTGTTCAAGTTTGTAGACTCATCATGGATTCTCAAGCCAAACTCATTGAATGAAGCCTGCATTGGCAGGTTGAGAACACAATTGATTCTATTGAGGAGATGAATTATTAAAAAGCACCTCAATTTAATCTTAAAAAGAATATTAGCAGCGTAGAACAAAAGAGAGTCCCGTCAGTGAAGCACGTGCGACATGGCCGCTTCCAGGGTCCCAGCATGGAACTCTATGTCTGCCTGGGAGGCACCCGTTCCAGGCCGGGCAGCTCACGCAACATTGCAGCACCGAAAGACGGGACGGGGAGCACTCACTGAAGCCCCGCTCACTAAAAGGAAACCCCACCATCACTAAGATCGCAGCCTCGTCGCGAAAGCTCAGAACCCCTCCATCCACTTGCATCTCATTCCCCTCTTCCACCGCCACTCGAGCGCAACGGCGCATCTCTGGGAAGACTCCGCCGTGCCTGACACCTTCCGCTATCGTTCGGTCCACTCGCAGACACGACCTCGGGCACCTCGACCTCGTCCTGGCCATCGTTCCGTCCTGACCTCAATCGACATCCCTCCGCCTCGTCGAGCATCGATAGATACCTCCGAACCAGGGCGATCCTTGGTGGAACATCTCGACCGCATTACCGCCGGGTTCCTTTCCCCTCGACATCTACGCATAGACGAGACAACTATAAACAAAACCGGAACCACAGTCGGCTACCTCCAAAATGCCGCCGCCGTCTTCCACCCAGCAGAAGGTGCTCATCGCCCAGTTTGTATCCTTGACTGGTGCCACAGAGCGTCAGGCTACTCGTGTACGTTTCTTCCCCAGCAACTTATGGACAAGACAGTCTATCTCGGACAGTCTAGGCCTGTCTTGGCGTCATCCAGCCCCACGATACGAATGCTCTCCGCGATTTGACTAAATCTGTCCCCGGCGCAGCAGTCGGGGGGTTGCAGCGGTGACGCTGTTTAGCCTGGAGGCAGTCGAACGATGATTGAGCTTAGTTACTAACATAGGCCGTAACAGTTCCTCAAGAATGCAAGCTTCAAGATGAACGAAGCGGTCGATACGTAAGTATTTATTTCTTTGGTCTGGATATTCTCATTCTCACCTCGACTATCCACGTTACATGACCCTTTTGTTTCCTGTCATGATGCTGTTGCGCCAGCCTGATGTGGTCAATTCACCCGGCCTTGCATCTGGAACCGCCGGGTATGGTTTGCCCCTTGTGCCTCGTCATATCGACTAGGCCCACTGCTGCTCGGCTCATTTGTTGGATGCACAGCAGAGTATGACCGACAGTGACGCCGATGGCACTGAAACACTGCTTGCTTCTAAAGGGGTAATCTGAACCCTTCGAATCTGCCCTGGGGCTTTGACTTGCCTTTCGAATACCATTCCATTGTCTCTACGGATGATCAGTGGTTGGGTCATGGAAATATTGTCTGCCTCGGTGTTGTTGGATTCGACTTCGATTTGACACAGCTACTCCCCTGTCCCGGCTCTGAGACAGCTCTCAACTAGCTCGACACCACGTCTCACCAGAGTCACTCAAACATTCAACCTCCTCGGGAGCCCGGGATAGTCCAAATATGAACTGGGAGGGTGTTAAGAGGCGTATCGCAACCCGCGTTATTCCCACCTTGTCCCTATCCAAAAAGTCCAGCAAAGTTGGTCTTGGGGCGTCTTACAAGGGGTCACCCGCAGAGACGTCCAACAAGTCGAAAGCGCGGTACATCACCTCAACCGAGTGCCCAGCAATCTTGTCATGGCCAAGTCGGCTGCATCCGAACCATGTGCCAGCGCATTACACACTTCATTGCTAGTAATTCATCAAGTATTTGTTGTCACTGACAAGAATCGAATAGGTACTTCTCTTCGGACGGAAATGGCAAGGGACCATCACCAGTCGAAGCCAAGTTGGAATCTTTATTCGACCAGCTGCAGGGTCAGTATCGTACAGACGCTTGCTCGTGATTCTCTGGCTCATGACCACGTTTAGACAGCAGCGATGAAAAGGACAAGCTGGAGCTTGACTCCACTATGGCTTACCTCACTGAGAAGCTCAAGATCAACATCGAGAACGCAGAACTGCTTGTGGTTCTGGAGCTCCTCCAAGCACCCTCGGTGGGAATGATTACCAGGAGAGGCTATGTTGATGGATGGAGAAACTCTGGGTCAGTAACTCATATATGGCCGACATATGGGTCGATACCTTGTCGAGACGGAATACTGACTAGTCATCTAGAGTTGGAGCATCACACCAGGAGCATGCTGCCCATCTTCGAAGACTAATTTCATCCCTCTCCTCCGATCCCGCCTTGTTCAAGAAGGTATATCGGTACGCCTTCGTTGCGGGACGAGAACCCGACCAGAAGGCACTCGGCCTGGAGAACGCCCTCGTCTACTGGGACATCCTGTTTGCCTCTCCCGGAATGCAGTGGAAGACTGCGAACCACGACTGGCTGGACCTGTGGAAGTCCTTCCTCGATGCGAAGTGGACCCGGTCCGTCAACAAGGATATGTGGAATATGGTACTCGAGTTTGCCGTCAAGTCTCTGTCAGACGAGACACTATCTTTCTGGAACGAGGACGGTGCGTGGCCAAGCGTCATCGATGACTTTGTCGAATGGTGCCACGAGAAGGGTGTCGGTAAGGCCGACGGCATGGATGTCGACGACAATTGAAGAGATGGCCAGACTCTGGACGACGACGACGACACCGACATGGAATGGAGTACATAACGACGTGAACGATGGCCTCGGCCTGTTCACCACATAGCATTTGCACAGACGACATATCGTGTAAGGGCCAACCAGGAGCATAGGCAGCGGGCTGCGTTTCTAGACGGGGCGGCGTTAGCCAAGGACACTCAGGCCAATTGGGTGGCTACAATTGATGACTTTATGATAGATAGGTAGCGACACACAAACAGATCGAGGTTATCCTTGTCCTAGTTGCGAACTAAGCAGGATCATGGACAACTCAGGAGCGTCGGCATGGCCAGGTTTGGGAGGTTCGGTAGTGAAATGCAATGCAGAGATTCTGGGCTCTATAGTAGTTCATACAACCGTGACTGCCATCCCCGAGGCAGCGTGTTTTTAAATGTACACGGCATCCTCATGCCTGGACTCTTGACTCTGGGCATCTCCAGGTCCTTGATCCTCATGCTCTTGAGTATCCTACAGCATACCCTTCCTCCTCCTCTTCACCAGCCGAAAATTGATCGTCGCAAGGTAATTATCGTTTCAATTCCCATCTCTATGCCTCGCTACCCGTCGTCCTCCACTTGGGCGGCCCAAACCTCGCCAGAGTGTCCAGCTTGCCGTTGCCGAGCTTGACGTGGGCGGCGCGGATCATACGGGGCTCGAGGCGCAGGGTGTTGCGGACGTCCTGGTGCACCTTGGAGGCGGCGTCGTATCGCATGACAAAGTAGTGGCCGTGGGTGTGCTTCATCTGGTGCACCGAGATGGGCTTGGGGAGGGAGAAGACGCCCCAGTTGGCGAGGCCGCGGACGACGCCGCCGTTCTTGAGGACGAGGGAGCCGACGGTCTGGGCGATTCTGCGAGGGAGCATGTCAGTCAATGGATGAGGGCGATCGATGGTTCGGTTCGGTGGAGGCGTACTCTTTCACCTCGGAGAGGTTGCCCGGTCGGACCTATCTGGAGTCAGCTTGCTTAGTTCGTAGGAGAGATTATATAGGGACGCACAATTGCAATGAGTTCGTAGAGCATCTTGGCGATGACATCTACGGGAAGAATGGGAATGTCACAGAGCAATTCGAGATGATACTATCGCCGAGCTCGAACGGGTGGATTTCTGGGTCTCGAATTTTGATGCCGAGGATCAGCCGTGGTGAAGGGTGGGTTGGAATTCGGTGAGGCTTCATGACAAGTGGGGCACACCCCTCCTCTGGTGCTCACGTCTGAAGACATTGGATGAAAGTTGGCATGGGTTCAGTTACATTCAATCCATGTCGTTCATGATCATATTGGTACATCTTGGTCTATAGTACAATAATGTTTTGGGTTACACTCGAGGCACGCCTCGAAATACACGGTTCTTCAGAACCTAGATCCGCTCCTTGGACAAGGCCTGCCATATATTCCAAGGCAGCTTCCAACCCGCCGTCTTGACCGCGAACGGGTCAAAGTCAGCCTGTTCCAATCTCGCCAGATACTGGGCGGCCGGTATAGCCTCCAGCAACACGCTGAAACCCTGGCGTATCTCCTTTATTGTGTCACTCTCCCCATCATAGAAGTGCTCGCCCTCTCCGTGGTGCTCAAACTCGTGGCCTGGATCCTCGCCGGCCTTTAACCTCTTGAGCATCTCGCGCGCCGTAATCAGATGGTCATTGGCCCTCGTAGCAACCTGGAAGATTGCGTCTTGAAGGCCGGGCGCATTGGGACCTTGTCTAAAGACCTCTTCCTCCTTGACCCCCGCCTCGGCCATTGCATCCAGCGGAAGAAGTAGGGCCGGTTCGCGTGAAGGAGGAGCTTCGCCGGATGGTGTATTTATCGGGGAAGGCGGTGCTGCTAGAACGGGGATTCCGCGTAGGACGGCCACGATGCCGCAGGCCTTCCCAATATGGCTCGCAAGGTGGTCGACATTCATCGAGCGTAATGGAAGAGACGCTAATGTCGCATACATCAAGGTCGAATAGGTATTCTCAGCGTACTCCTCCAAGTTTGCCAAGCTCCCAAACGGCCGATTGGTCATGTGCTTCTCTCTCGTCCTCACCAGCCGCGACACCCAGAACTTGATGGACTTTTTGGTCGAGGTTCCGGCGCGTGCTTCCAGGTCTTGGAGACTCTTGTGCAGCAGGATGCAGATGGGTTCGCGGGGGGGACGGCCGGCGAAGGTGTTGTCAATGGACTCCTGCCAAAACTTCATGCGCAGGGCCCCGATCGTGGGGTTGGAGACGAGTTCGGGGAGGCGGACGAGCTCGAGGTTGAGGGTTCGGAGGGCGGCGTATGTATCTTGCACAGGCGAGGGGACGAAGCGGCGAATGAGATGGGCGTCATAATCGCTGTTTCTAGACAATGTTGGCTTCATTTGGCATTGGGGAGAGGAGTAAGCATACTGTAGCTGTGTGTAGCAGTACCGTCTTGCGGATTCGACATCGGCATCGGTAATGTAGGTTCGGCGACTCGTCCGGGCATGGGCGAAGCCTCGAAGGCCCTGGCCCAGAAGCCGTGGACGATACATGCAGCCTAGTTTATACCAAGCTTTCACAGCACGAATTGATCTCCAGCAGCGAGTTTCACCTCGAAAGCGGCGGTGCCGGTCGTGATATGATGGACATGACGGTCTTGCGACTTAGACACGGCCACCCATGAACGTCGGATTTCCAATCCCAGGGAAATTTTTCATGACGTCGGGGCTACCAGCCACGCTTCTCAGCCACATCAGTTAATTGAGGTCCCTCAGCAGTCGCGCGGTCATGTGACCTCTTGACACCAAGGCGCGCTTGATCGCGTCTCCCTGAGCGACGCCGAGACGATCGTCTGGGATTGAAGCTTGGGTTTGACATTTCGGCCAAACTTTGAATGAAATCTATATATCCGCTCAATTTGGATGAGCTTTGGCAATTATGAGCTTCAACGACTCTCAAGAGCCTCCCGCAAAGAAGCGCAGGTTCTTTGTGGACCCTTCAGAGGCCTCTTCTGATCCAGCATTACCAAGCAACCTCGACTCGTCCCCGCTACAGCCACGGAAACGCTTTTTCAAGGACGAAGATGATGATGTGAAGCTAGAACAAGATGATAGGAACGTCCTTGTCGAGCGATCTGCAAATGGAACACCACAGCAATCACAACATCCACCTACATCCGACCTACAGCAAGAGTCGTCCTCCGTATCCTTCGATCAGGAGACATTCGAGGCCTTCATTGGTGACAAGGTCAGCTCCGATGTTCTCTCCACTATCAGGGACCATTGCGGAAACAACCTCGAACGAGCCGTCAACATGTACTTTGACGGCACGTACAAGAAGTTTACCAAGAAGCCGTCATTGGTGACCCCGTCGAAGCCTACAGCCGCCAGCTCGAGTCGCTCCCCAAGCGCCACCACACAGCGCCCACGAGCCACGATATCACAAAAGCGAATGCCGAATTTTCGATACATTGGAGCGTTTGGCGCTGAAGGATGGGCCACTCGGAGCGGAACCAATCTCCTTAAGCATGGCGATATTGTCAAGATCGAGCGACACAAGCCTTCACCGCCACAACCGGCAAAGGTCAAGGGGAGATTTGGTTCTGTTACACCCTCAAGAGTCAATAATCTAGCTCCACGGCGAGTTGATATTGTTGTGCGCTTCACGACCCAAAGCGGGACAGAAATTGGACGACTCTCCAAGGACACGGCAAAATGGGTATCGGCATTGATGGACCAGAAGGTCTGCAAGTTTGAGGGGACCTGCGTCTACATCCCAGAGAGACTCCGGACGAGCGATACCGTGTTTCTGCAACTGCGATGCTTCATACTCAACTCGGCCTTTTTTGATCGCTCCTTTCAGCTAGCTGACGACAGGTCGGCCGTTTTCTTTGAGCAAAACGAGACGACGGATGAGAAGAACCTTCGGTTACGGCAGTTTGCCCTAGTGAAACTCTTTGAGGAAATCAATTTGCAACCAACCGCGACGAATGCTGCTGCAAAGGATGGTCGTAAGGGGCTCCTCCACGCTGCTGAGCAGGACGAGGAGAAGCAGAAAGACGCCAAAAAGACAACCACCAATGGAAAAGAAGTCCACTCATCAAATTCATCAGACACGGAAGAGGGGGAGGAGCTGGAACAGGATCAACTCGATGCGCTTTACAAGAAGGCGCAATCTTTTGACTTTAGCACCCCTGAAGCGGAACCGGCAGAAACGTTTGCCATGAATCTTCGTCCATACCAGAAGCAAGCGCTGCACTGGATGATGGCCAAGGAGAAGGATGAAAAGAGCAACCGAGAGCCGTCAATGCATCCTCTCTGGGAGGAATACACTTGGCCACTCAAGGACGTCGACGACAAAGACCTACCGCCAGTCGAGGGGCAGCCCAATTTTTATGTCAACCCGTATTCTGGCGATCTCTCACTCGACTTTCCGGTTCAAGAGCAGCATTGTCTCGGTGGTATTCTTGCCGACGAGATGGGCCTTGGAAAGACGATTCAGATGTTGAGTTTGGTTCACACGCATCGATCAGAGGTTGCTCATCAGGCTCGCCAATCCGCCGGTGGCATCTCTAGTGTGAACCAGCTTACAAGACTGGGCATGAACTCCGAGTCTGTTCTTCCAGCACCCTGCACAACGCTCGTCGTTGCACCAATGTCACTACTGTCGCAGTGGCAGAGTGAAGCAGAGAAGGCGTCCAAGGAGGGAACGATGAAGATCGAACTATACTACGGTAACGAAAAGAGCAACAACCTTCAGGCGCTCTGTTGTGCATCCAATGCGGCCAGTGCGCCAGACATAGTCATCACCAGTTACGGTGTGGTCTTGTCTGAGTTTAGCAGCATCGCTGCAAAGAACGGCGACAAGTCATTCCACAACGGCCTCTTCTCGCTCAAGTTTTTCCGAGTTATTCTTGATGAAGCCCATCACATCAAGAACAGATCATCCAAGACAACCAAGGCTTGCTATGAGATCTCGGCCGACCACCGCTGGGCCTTGACTGGAACACCCATTGTTAACAAGTTGGAAGACTTGTTCAGCTTGGTCAGATTCCTAGGCGTGGAGCCTTGGAACAACTTCTCCTTCTGGCGGACATTTATCACAGTGCCTTTTGAAACTGGAGAGTTCATGCGAGCATTGGATGTGGTGCAAACAGTACTGGAGCCTCTTGTGCTCCGACGCACCAAAGACATGAAGACACCCGACGGCAAGCCTCTTGTGCTTCTACCACCCAAGCAGATTGAGATTGTCAACGTGGAACTATCGGAGACGGAGCGAGGCGTTTATGACTACATCTTTAACAAGGCGAAGCGGACGTTTTCACAAAACGTAGAGGCTGGCACAGTCATGAAGGCCTTCACCACCATCTTTGCGCAGATTCTGCGTCTTCGCCAGTCCTGCTGCCATCCTATTCTGGTCCGCAACCGTGATTTCGTGGCGGACGAGGTGGAGGCTCATGCGGCTTCCGATGCAGTCTCTGGTCTTGCCGACGACATGGATCTCGAGTCGCTCATCACCTCATTCACTGCGGCGACGGATGAAGCGTCAAAAGATCACAACCAGGTCTTTGGTGCTCATGCCCTAGAGCAGATTCGCGACGAGGCGGAAAACGAATGTCCGCTATGCTTTGAGGAGCCGATGAATGACCAGACAGTCACTGGATGCTGGCACTCTGCTTGCAAGAAATGTTTGCTGGACTACATCAAGCATGAGACTGACAGGGCAGTGGTACCTCGATGTTTCAACTGCCGGGAACCCCTGAACCAGCGAGATCTGTTTGAGGTTGTCCGGCATGATGATGACCCTGACAAGGTCTCGAAGAAACCCAAGATCAGCCTTCAGCGCGTGGGTGTCAACGATTCGTCAGCAAAGGTCGTGGCGCTAATGTCGGAACTACGAGCGCTGCGGAGAGAACATCCCAAGATGAAATCTGTGGTGTTTTCACAGTTCACCTCGTTTCTCAGCCTCATCGAGCCGGCTCTGACACGCGCAAATGTCAAATATCTACGTCTTGACGGGTCGATGGCCCAGAAGGCTCGAGCAGCAGTCCTCACCGAATTTACAGAGAGGAAGGGCTTTACGGTTCTACTGCTCAGCTTGCGCGCGGGTGGCGTGGGACTCAACTTGACGAGTGCAGGGCGAGTCTTCATGATGGACCCCTGGTGGAGTTTTGCGGTTGAGGCTCAGGCCATCGATCGAGTGCACAGAATGGGACAAGAGTCGGAAGTGCAAGTCAAGAGGTTTGTAGTCAAGGAGAGTGTCGAGGAGCGGATGCTCAAGGTTCAGGAGCGGAAGAAGTTCATGTGAGTTGACTGAGCCAGTGATGAGTCAAGGCTAACATGTGACAGTGCAACCTCGCTGGGTATGATGAACGACGAAGAGAAGAAGCTACAACGCATTGAGGACATTAAGGAGTTGTTGAGTTGAACTCGACGTGTAACAGATGGGCGGGTGTGCATTCTATGGGCGTTGGTGAACTATACGACACACAACTACGGCATAGAGTAAATATGACATGGCGCTACGAGGAAGCTCGCGCGCAGAAATGAATAATGATGATGGGTTTCAGGTGAGGCTGCTTCTGCTGCCTACCGTGTTATGTGCTGAGTGAGACAAGTACCGACGTCTGATCAGCGAAGCCACACATGAAAACATCACGACTTTGTCTTTATTTCCCAAAATTCCGAAACCCAATCAGGCTGTCTGGTCATTTCATTCATTCAGAAACCGAGGAGATCATTCACTAAATATTTCTGGTCATGGCAATGTCTCATGGCGGTCATGTTCCTGCATTGCCGCGTCCAGTCGCCTCAGACAAGACATCGCGTGACCACGAGCCTCCATCATTCAGGATAACCCATCGCGAACCTGACGCGTCTCACCTGACCCGGGACTCTCATGGGTCCTTAACTCACTGTTTGGGGGCGACGTACGGATGTTATTTAAAGAGCGGGAAGCCGTGGTGCTCTGCTTCTAGAAAGTGTAACAAGGACAAAGTACACATTCATTGTAGTTGGGCGTCAGTCAGTCAATCAATCTGCCGGCCGCCGAGCTGCATTGCATATATGCAACACACCCTTTTCGCTCTCTCTTCAGGCTGCAGCATTTCTTGATTTATTCCCTCCTTTTTACTTTCTTTTGCGGGGTCTCTGCGTCATCTTTACGATCTGGAGTCTCTTCAGCTTGGAGACGCTGTCGAGAGACGGAGCAGCGACGACGTTGCTACTACTCACGACTCGGTGTCTCGGAAAGATCCAGAGATCAAGAAAGAGGTTGACGACAAGGTCGACCTCGGACAAGAGACTCGGGTTGAGGACGAGGGTCAGACCACTGACGTCGAAGCAGAGGTTGACTTTCAAGACAGGGACGTCTGTGATAACGAGCAGCATCTATACGACAGTGACGACGAGGAACACCTTTGCTCTCTGTTACTCTACTTTATCTCAAAGACTGTTCTTCATCACCTGACAGAATCGTCCAAGACGAACAACATGGACCGCTTCGCCGAGCAATTCTTTGGCCGCCCAGACCGCGACAGCCATTCACGAGCTCGACCCCCCGAGAATACAAGCTTCATGGAGACGTTTGCAAAGAACCTTGCAAAGTCGGCTGCCAGGTCGGCTGCCAAGCGAGCCATGGGCGAGTCCTCTGGTAATCGCACCCGCGACCGTACCCGGGGTGGTGCTGGAGCCGGCGGCGTCGGCGAGATCAACCTAGAGGACTTTCGTGGCCTGGGTAGTTTCGTTCTTGGGATGCTGAACGGAGGGAACGAGGATGGAAGGAGAAGCGAGGAGAGGAAGAAGGACAAGAAGAGAAAGAGGGATAGAGACAGGGATAGAGATGGACATAGAAGCAGGGGGTTCGAGGATGAAGGAGACAGATACGCCACCGACAAGGAGAGACGCAAGAAGAAGCGTCACCGAGTCACCTTTGCAGAGCCCTACTACGAATTCCAAGGCGAGACCTATCCCCCTCCCTACGAGCCCGAGCCCCAATACGAGCCTGATCCTCGAGAACATCGCCGCTCCTCGCACCGCCATCACCAACGCGACTCCCGCGAGCAAGAGGAGCGCGAGGAGCGCAGACGTCGACGACGCCAGCGTCGGTACCGTCGTGAGCTGGACCTCAAGAGTCTCAAGACGGAGCTCGAGGCCATGTCGAGCACCATCATCTCGCTGAATGCTCGGGGCGCCAAGCACCGCGACTGTGAGTTTTACGATCGCTTCGTTCGCAAGGGGGGTAGACTGCAGGATGTCATCGGGAGCACTCTAGGACAGATCCGTGGGCTTGAGGAGGGAGGTGGCGACGAGGGTAGGAAGAGGAGACACAGAGAGAGGTAGCGATAAAGGGGGTGTTATTGTTTGGTTTGGCAAAGGAGGGTAGATTTCACCGGGAGGATGACAGAGGTGTTTTCCATAGTTTGGTGTGTGTTTTTTTTCTCATCTTCATTCCGTCATGTAACAGACTCTTGATATCCAGAATGTTTCCTCTCTTTAATGTTTTTTTAAAATTCCCAAGTTTCTTTGTCATGTTGCATTGGGCACCCGTCGTGCAAGTTGTTTGACCAAACACTCGGAGCGCTCGCCCACCCGCCCAAACTATCCAAGGAACGAAAAACTCATTGAATCCTTTTGGTAGAGAGCAAAGTCATTGTTTGTGGGTTGCAGATAAAGGAACTGGAGGCTTTATGTGCACAACGGGACGGCTGCTAGCCGAAGGCGCGAACCTCAGGCTTTGTAGCGTCGGTGTAGAAACCCGTCTCTTTGTGCATAGAGGTGATATATAATAATCTATTGGTCCTGCTGATTTGATGGATCACTTGTTAATGGAATGTCGAAATCCTCATTCTTGTAATGGCTCCCATCAGTCTTTGGCAAGGGAATGGAGCAGACGATCAAGAGTATCAACACTTTGAAGACACCAGAGAACCCCCCAGCATCAGCATGGCTCCAACTAAGAGGGACTATGCTGGTTCGATCACATTCTTGAACGACACATCAAGGATCCAGTCAGTTGCCAAGGCTAATGCCCTCTTCTCCAGGGGAACGTCCACTCTGCACCGTCGAACAGCCGGCTCTGGAACTATCGGGATAGCAGTCGGGTTGACACTGCTGGCCATCATCATCATATGTGGTCTATTTTACTATGCTTGGGAGAACACCAAAGCAGAGAAGCGAAGGTTGATGAAGGAGAAGGAAAAGAGGAGACGTGGACATGGCCATCATCGATATGAAGCACACCTTCGCGGGGGACGTCGTCGACACAGCAAACACCATCATGTCCATAACCATGGCGAGCATCACGACTACTTTGCCAATCTTTACATCCCAGAACACCAACATGACGAGAAGCGCCACCACACATGCAAAGACGCTCACCATCAGCATCGGCATTGCCGTCATAAACATGCCCACGACCGTCACGAGCGAAAGCTGTGGAAGAGACAACATCGCTGTCGCCACAAGCGCTACGAACCCCCTGAAAGTCCCATCATGGTCGACGACTGGGCTCCTCGACGACCTGAGCCAATACTCCAGTCTCCGATCGGGTTTGTACCAAAGTACGATGGTCTACTGAACGAGATGGATGCTCCTCAGATAGGGAGAGATTTTCAGGCGGGAGATCGCTCTCCCCAGTGTGGCAAGGGTGTAGATGGAATCGTCTGTCCTCGTCACGGCATTGTTCGAGATGACAGGAAGTAAGAGACAGTGGGATATTGCAGTCGGGACTTGAGAAGGAATAAACAGGCGCGCCAATGTACTATTAAAGGAGTATGATAAACTAGGGGAAATAGAAGTCACCAAGGAAGAACAAACTCGAGATGAATCAACCTGTCGCAACCAAGACCAAACTCATGTCGCATGCAGCCAGCTTACAAGTTTACCCACAACGAACCATATGCATCATAAATACAGTGGAAGAAACGTACACGGAAGTGAAGAGTCTAGGAGAATGTCAGTCGGCTACAACGCCTCTAGTGATGGGAGACAACTTGCCAATGTCATGTCATTTTATCCTTCTGCCGGCTTGTCTTGTGCCGGAGGCGTCTCCTCGGTCGCAGACTTGGGAGAAGGCGGTGCGCTTCTGTCAGAACCCCTGGACCCCCTGCTACTGACGGATTTGTGCCTGTGATGGTGATGACGGTGCTTCTTCTTCTTGTAGGTGAAGCGGATGGAACCGCAATAGAACCACAGGAAGACGATGACAATAGCGAGGAAGGCGGCGAGCACGAAGCCGACAATGAGGCCAATCTTGATGTTGTTGTTCCGAGAGGGGTTGCTAGAGAACTGCCTCTTGACGAGAACATCTCGAGACAGGTCAAGCCTGCGCAAACCCCTCCGGAATAGCCTCAGAGCCGGGTCCAGGAGACCATGGCTCTGGGCATCAACGGGTGTCCCAGGGCGCTGGTGCACCGCAGAGACTTGCAGATGGCGCCGAATATACATCCAATCGCAGGCCAAAGGTGGCACTATGAGGGTATCAAGAGGAATGGACTGTTAAGACATGAAGGGGAGGGAGAGGGCGTGGGATGACCCCAGACGGTTGGGACGGGACATGGTGAAGAAGTGGTCGGTCGTCCACTTGGGCAAGGCCCGGACAAGAGTGCATATTTAAGCGGGTGACGGGGACGACGGGGTGCGTGGTTTTCAACGTGTGCCTCGAAGAGTCGAGTGCATATGCCGGTGCAGAGGACGCGCCTCTTGCCGTGTGGTATCGCATGCGGGCTGAGCGTATCAGACGCAGTAAGACGAGATGCCTAGTTCCAATCAGCCAAACTGAGGCGAGTGGTGATGGTTACCTGCGGGGTGAAGTTGGTTGGCTGTCGTGGAATGAGGGGAGAGACGGGATGAGGAGACGAGAGAAGATGATGGATGTCATGAGATGGGGGCATGAGAGAAGATGTATTCGAGTTGGGTATATATGGAGGTGCAATTAATTATGCAGGTATTATACATTAAATATCGGATGTAAATGCAAGCCAGAAGCAAGCTATTAAAAGATTCAAGCCCAACTAGGTACTGTAAAACAATGAATGCGCTGCGCTGTGCTGCGCTGTTGGTCTCGTCTGCGGGGGAGGCGATCAACTGTCCATCCAGGTGGCTTGCTTGGACAACGCATCAAATGAAGCATCCCTCGAGGCCGTGTTGGAGCCAGTCGTACGACACCACGATGCAGATGAATATTCAGCTCGAGAGGTGGGAATAATTGCTGCAGACACAAGAAATCCATGGATTGATAGGGGCAGTCATGGATCCATAGAATGCACTGATTGATAAGTAAACGGTCACGGGTCTCGGGCCTGATCTTTGACCTGCATGGCAAGAGCCCTGGAACGGTCCTGGCGCCTTCCCATCCCCATCACTTCCATCTTTCCTTGCTTTTTTTCCTTCCCGTGAGGCTCAACCAAACCCCAACTTCAACTCCCCATCGCCACACTTGCTACACCATCAACCCCTGCAGAATAGACGCCCTCTCCACCAAACCGCCTCACTTATAGAGCCATGGCTCGGCGAACCGGATCATGACGAGCGCTTGACTAGCCGTCAATAACCCCCGGGGACACCTATCGGGTAATGCCCCGGACAACTAAAGGAACAAGACCCTGGGCATCAGCTCAGCACGACACGAACCGGACGGACCCGCTCCCAGCACGCGCCGAGCGACCCGCGAGATGATTGAGGGACGACTCGATTCAGCACAGTACATCAGAGAGAGTGTAATGCCCGCCTGTTCGTGGTATGCGACCCGCAGCATGCCGGCCAGCCTCTGCAAACAAAACCCCAGCAACCACGAGTTTGACACGCCCACGACTGCCCAGAATCGTCAGACCAGAGAGTCATTCCCCCACCTGATCCCTTGGTAGCATCGGATTGGAGGGGCCAGACGTGCGTCTCGTCTCGGATGATGGGCTCCCACGAGTCAAAGCGCAAATACTGAGATTGCCGAGAATTGACAGACCCGTTGGGAGACCAGCAAGGGGCCATCGAATGGTCCTCAGAGGCCCTTAAAGATGCACAGTCTCCCCTTGTTCGTCCCGTCCGAGACCCTTTGACCTATCGACTACACGTGCTTGTCTCGCAATGAGCTACCACTAACCCCCACGTGTCACCCCCAGCCTCGAACCATCAGATCTAAGCCTGTGTCTTCTTATAGCTCCCATTTCCTCGTCAGCAGCTGCTCATCCCTAAGCTGACACATCAATTCAATGAAGACCAACAGCAACGTCAAGCTGCTGGCCGTCCTGGCCGACCCCGATGATGCCGAGCAGAGCGAGTATCGCTTCCTCGTCGACGACGCCCATGTCCGATATGTGACGCTTGATGGGGGTCTCATATCTGGCGTGGATCGCACATATGCCCCCGTTCTTCTTTCGCAACTGCCACCTTTTCCGCCCGGTGATTGGAACGAGGGCCGCGTAGGAAAGGACGAGCGCACGGGGGAGCCGTGCTTCTGTGAGACGAGGCGGAGCAGCCTCCCTGGCATCGGCGACGTCTGGCACGAGACCATGATCGATCACCTAGAGCTGCACCAGCTCGACCGCGTACGTCAGACTCTCTACCGCGTCACCCACCCATCCTTTGATCGTCCGGTGCTGGCCAAGTTTGCCCAATTCCCCTGGGAGATCCCCTACTTTGCCGCCGAGACCACCTCATACGAGTGGATCCACGGCCGGGGCATCGGCCCCGCGTTTCTCGGACACATCCACGAGAACGGCCGAGTCATCGGCTTTTTGATCGAAGAGGTCCCGGATGCCCGGACCGCAGAACCCGACGACCTGGCGGCGTGCCAACGCAGCCTGCAAAAACTGCACGAGCTGGGTATACTCCACGGAGACATCAACAAGCACAACTTCCTGATCCGAGGCGGAGATGGCGAAGCCGTGCTCATCGACTTTGAGACGGCGCACAAGTGTACGGACCAGGAGCTACTGGACGCAGAGTACAAGCATCTGCAGGATAGTTTAGCAGACACATCAGGACGAGGAGGTGCGGGCATGGCGAGCGATTCAAGTTCAGATTGAGCGAGGTAAAGGGAGAGATCACAGTACTTGGGTACGGCGGCAATTCGACTTAGCGTACATGTTGCTTCGTGCTTTGAGTATCCATCAAGCATGATGGATACACAAACAATGAGTGATTGACTGCCAAGCGGGTGCACCTTGGAGTACAAGGAGCGATTGTCCAACTGTGCTTGCAGAGGAATCATGTAAGTCTCAACCGTGATCAGTAAACACATCATTCAATGGCTAACCACCCATCACATGACAGGCATTGGGCTTTTGATACCGGAATAGACGAGACCTTTAGATTTTTAACCTAGAATACTACATTGTGCTCGCCGAGTCGAGGAATATCCAAGACATGCATTGTTACCAACCAACCCGCCTAACCAACGCCTGAGCGCCATGGGAAATGCTATCTGCACACAGTTCTATCGCACTCAAACAATGATCTGGTGGACATATTGGGGTCCGAAGCCAGCCTCGCCAAACTTGGAGCCGGGAATGCTAGCGATAGGCTTCTCCTGGAGCTTGCCGTCCTTGCCGCGCTTGAGAGCCACAAGACCCGAGGGGCCGTCCTGGTTACCGGCAAAGACGTGCTGAGCGGTGGCACTGAAGCTGATCATGCGAGGCAGGAGGCCGCCCGAGGAGACGCTGTCGGCAAATGTGAGGGTGCCGCAGCTGGCGATGGTGAAGTGGGCGATGGAGTCGGTGTCGTAACCCGAGAGGCGGTTGGAGATGTAGAGGTCCTTGTTGTTGGGTGCCAGAATGACCTCGCCGACAGCAGCCTTCTTGGGGTCCTTGGGGGGCTGGTCCTTGCCGTAGGTGGAGATGGTCTGGGACTCGGCGAAGGCGAGGGTGTTGTCCTCGTAGGTGACCTTGTAGACGATGGCAGTGTTGGACAGCTCACAGCCAACGATGTAGTGGGTGGCCTTTTCAGCGCCGCTGGGGTAGAAGACGCCATGGCGAGGGCCACAGCCAGCGGTGACCTTGATGTTATCGGCGACCTTCCAGGCATCGTCCTTGGAGTCGATGACGACAACAGAGTCAGTGCCCAGGTCGTTGACGGCAAAGTAGCGGCCAGAAGGGTCTAGGATAGATTGGTGAGGGTGAGAAGCGGCCTGTCGCTCCGTGTTGGGGCCAAGCTCTCCGGGAGACTTGATGGTCTTGATGAACTCGAGACCACCCTTTTCCGTGTTCCAGACGTCAATGGTTCCGTTGCCGTAGGCGGCTCCAACAAGACGCGTCTTGGCCTTGTTGAACTCGAGGTGGACAACGCCGACGCTGCCCACCTTCTCACTCTTCTTGGTGAGCTTGTTGCCCGCAAGGTCGACCTCGAACAGGCGGAGGTTGGCCGAGTTCTCATCAACGGCGTACAAGAGGTTGGGGGAGGAAAAGGCCATCCACGAGTTTCCGCCCTCAATCTCCTCCTCGAGGGTGAGCTCCAACTTGCCGGCCTGGGAGTAAAAGTCGGCGATGTAGATGTGGCCCGAGTTGCCGAGGAGGATGCGCGCCGAGGGCTTCTCGGCGGCGGCGTAGGATCCGCGGGGGAGTGCCGAGACGGAGGAGGCGAGAGCGGCCGTGAGGCCAAAGATGGAGAACTTCATGATGGGAGAATTGGGTATGGGTGTGGTTGGTTCAGTTGCAAGTAGCAAGCCGAAAAGAAAAGAAGATCGCTGAATGGGGTATCAAAGCTAGAAATGAAGAGTCGAATGAAAAGAGGATCCGGTCCTTTGGGATGCTGACGAGAGAATTTTAAAAGTGGAAAGGGAAATGAAGGGAGGCTGACAGAAGATGTGTTTCTGTTTTTGTCAGAGAGAGAGAGAGGCTGTGGAGGATGATGAGCAGGGGGGAAAGCTAAAACGGCCATGATCAACCAAGGAAGGGGGTGTGAAATATATAAGCCTCAGCCCTGAAAGCTTAGACAGTGAGAAGGCTGATCCATGCGCGGGAGAGAATGCACCGTTCCCCTTTGAATCACGGCTGGTGAACAATCAGTGACTATTGGACACGAAACGTGCCTTCTGGCGTCTCCTTGTCATGGGCGGCTCTCAAAGCCTCATTGACTGGCTATGTTTTGTTCACATATGGTGGAGGCGCAGGCAGGGGGGGCGGGTTGAGAGGGGGGCACAGACAGGAACGGATAGGATAGGAATAGATTCTTTCAGGGGCTGTGTAACTGGCTGAGCGAATAGATAAGCGGTTCATGTCTTGCACATTCACAGCCTGCTTCTGAGGAGACCAGGTGATTAGATGCCAAGAATCTCCCGTGAGAATTGTGTGAGACTGAGAATGCACATTGTGAAATGAGAGATCTCCCAAAGAAACAAAGCTTTTGGTTCCCGATGAAACGAAACTCTCACCGAGTAAGCGGGGGACCAATCAGCCCCCCCGCGCCAAGCCTAAACGGGGTTGTGGGAGTTTCACGGGGCAGCCTCACGCCTGGAATTATTGGAGGGCGGCTAAGCAGCCACGAAAACTTGAGACGGATGCCTCAGCGCGTAAGGACCAATGCATGGCAAAGGGTTTCATTTGCCGCGTTTATACAGCAGCTGAGTCTTTTTTACTTGTTCAAGCTGAATTGTTGGAGCCTGCTTGGGTAAGCTCTTGACTGGATTGGCAGCATCAAGGGGAAAGGGTAACCAGGTAAAAGCAGGACCGCACGTGATTTTGCCGCGACGAACAGTTGCAAGGAATACGACTCCGTATGAACCTCAACCAACAGCGTTTGAGCCAAAAAGAAAGAAAAACTTGAAAAGAATTAAAAAAAAACAGAGCTGATAGGTTTCAATCGTTTATAGGAAAAGCCCGATGCGGGGGTCGAACCCGCAACCTTGAGATTATATTTTTGGAGTGTGTACTCGTAAGAGTCTCACGCTCTACCGATTGAGCTAACCGGGCGAAGCCCTGATTTGTTGAAAGAGCCTTCCACAATTGGACACCATGTACCTGAGATGCTCGTTGGTATCCCATTGACCAAGGACCTCTAGGTTAGCCATACCTCTCCCTAGTATTACCCTTTGAGCAGTTTGAGACGATGTATAAGGTCTTTTTACTAAAGCTTTATGATTATAATACTTCTTCTTAAGGCAGAAGTGAGGTAAGGGTTATATGCTTCTTACTTAAATTATCATTATAGTAGGTAGCCATATATACCCATTTTGACCTCGTTGAAGGTCCTCGAGCACTCATAGGATAGGTGGGTATCATTGTCATTTCGATAGTTGAAACATGAACCCTTTGAATGCAAGGGTTCATCTCAAGCACGGCGAGGCACTAACTCCATTCATTGCAAACAGACCAAGGAATCCAAGCGACCTGAAAAAAACACCGCCGGTCTCACGGCCAAATTTATATGGGATCAGCAGCAGTGTTTTTTTCTAGGTCGCTTGGCGTCTTCCTTTTCTTATTGGCAATCCATCTCTCTGTTCTGATCTCGGCAACTCATGGTTTCTTTCACCGAACACATGATTCATCGGGCGAAGCAACATCTGTCTCCAGGGTAAAAAAGAAATAGCTTCAACATGCAAAAAAACATACAACAGCGGGGATTCGCTGGTCGTCACCGACCCAACTACTAATCCGCCCCTCACTGGCTTATCTATGGGAGAGCAGACGGGATCCCGAGTTCTCCAGTGGGTATGGTCGTATGTGCTAGGAGACGAGGGAAATCAGACTCAAGTAGAGGGTGTGGATCGGGATGAACAAGGTGCTTCGACGCCCAC
This sequence comes from Fusarium piperis, assembly GCA_027886205.1. NCBI lineage: Eukaryota > Fungi > Ascomycota > Sordariomycetes > Hypocreales > Nectriaceae > Fusarium > Fusarium piperis. Next base: position 39,535 of record RZGM01000140.1, on the reverse strand, counting down.
TGAAGACTTGATAGACAATAACCTCTGTCCATAAAAGACGTATCCTGTTCTCTTGTGCCATTGCTTAAACCGTGTTTCAATCGGGGTCCGTTTAAATAGGGCACATGATATGCCACCCTGTCATTCCGGTATACTCAGTTTAGTCTACCAACTGCTATGCCTCCTTCTCGCATTCCCAAAGACCACTCAGACATATTCCAGAGAATCCAGTGCCAAAATCCTCTCCAAACTCATACTTCCATCTGTAATGCAATGCGATTTAGAGAGGTAAACATTTACAAGCGTCATATCCTAAAATGGCAGCGAGACCAACGCAACAGGATGACATCTCGAGAAGCAAACGCCTGCACTCGACAAAACAAGCTTATAACTTCAGTCCCAGAACAATTGTCTTCGATATTCACGAGTCCAACAAACGGACACAGACTCGTAATTTATATATAACCCATTGTTTGAATAGCCTCAACGAACATGAATAGAGATGAAAGTCGCATTATGTTTCCCTGTTCATCGCATCTTAGAGATACGACCTCCTCTCAAGTCTTGATTCCTCGTAGATTCTTCATCTCGGAATCCTCAACCCCTTGAGATAACCCCCGGGATCTACCTCTAGACGTCGACAACACCAAGACCGACATCATGAGCTACCAGGTCCCCGCCGTCGGCTACCCGCCCGCCAACCCTGACGAGCACACCCACACTGTCATCTTCCTCCACGGCGAGGGAGAGACGGCCCTCGACTGCTGCGAGCGCTTCGTTAGACTCACCGGGTCGTGCGGCCAGACCTTCAGACAGGAGTTTCCCACTATCCGCTGGGTCTTCCCCAAGGCCGCGAGCCCCAACGGGTGGTTCCCGGTTCGTTGGAGAAACCAGCCCACCATCGACCAGCATCTCCAGGCCGAGGGTCTTGGTAGAAGTGTCATGCGTCTTCGATCCGTCATTCACAGAGAGGCTGAGCTTCTGGGGCATAGATACCATCGAATTGTCATTGCCGGCTTCAGCCAGGGTGCCAGCGTTGCAGTCCTCACCCTGCTCACCTTCAAGTACCCCGAGGACCTTCAAGAGTTCCCACGTCTCGGCGGCCTCTTTTGCGTTGGTGGACGTCTTCCCTTTGCCGGCCGCAACTTGGAGGAGATCCGAACCATTCTCAACCTCCCTGTCGCCCCCGTCAACAACATGGTCGTCTACCACACGCCCATCCTCATCCAGCACAACCACGACGATCAAGTCACCCCCATCCGACACGGCTGCCAGACCTACGATGGGCTGGACTATGTTGGAGCCAACCCCATCTGGCGCGAGTACCTCCGTGGCGGACACTGGTTCAACAAGCCCGCCGGAGTCGACGACACCGTCGCCTTCCTCGGCACGGCTCTCGGAATCGGACGCTGGGGACAGAACCGGGGTGATGTGGTCTGGTCTGGTCGACTTCCGATGCCCTCGCAGGCCGAGGTTTGCGCCTACTATGGCAAGACGGTTGATGATGATGAATGGTGAGGTATTCACGTGTCGAGGCTTCAGATGAACTGAGCCCGATGGAAAGGATGGTCAAGGTCGTCGGTTGAGTTGAGATGAAAGCATGATACCCAGTGGAGGTAATAACACAGACGACATGGAATATAGCATAAATGTATGCAATTAACTGGTGAATGCCTGAAAGTGACCGTAACCCAAGACGCCTTGTCTATATATATTCGTAACCCATTTCCAAAAACAATCCCATACCCATGATACATCACCATGTAATTCCAACCGCCTTGCCCTCATACCTTTCAGTCTCCCCAACAATCAAGTTCTCATACATCCACCGTCCTACATCCTCCCTCGAGATGGTGTACCCAAACTCCTTGACCTCAACACCCTTGACGGGATCCTCAATGCCCACACGGATCTTGCGGTCCGGCACGGCCCCGTCGACGAGCAGACTCGGCCGAACAGCGACCCACCGCTCCGAGCCGGCCTGCAGCCTCTCCTCCATGACCCTCTTGTCCTCGTGTGGCACGTGCAGCGCCTTGTACAAGGGGAGAAAGGCGATGGGCACGTCGCGCTGGAACTTGGAGATGCCCGTCGTGCTGATGACGGCGAGGAGAGGTCTCCCCGTCTTGCCCTGCTGACGGAGGGTGTCCAGGGCTTTGAAGAGGGCATCCATGGCCTTTTCGCAGACGTTGGGATCCTCCGTCGTGAGCTTTGCAAAGCTAAACACACTGCCGACGGTGAAGCACACGACGTCGACTAGACGAGATGGGTCGGCTGGGCTCACGAGACAGGACGCCACGGCTTCTGCGTCGTGGGCGTTGCCCTTGACGGAGACGAGGTTGGCCGGCTTGGAGGGGAAGAGGGTCGAGAGCTTTTCTGGGTTGTGGCAGAGGGCGACGCAGCTGTGGTTGTTGGCGACGGCGAGCTTGAGGGCTGAGAGGCCGCAGCCGCCAGTGGCACCGAAGAAGGCGATGGTCTTGGACATGATGTGAGTGGTGATGATGTTTTGGTGTGTTGTGTGTATCTTGTGAATGTGTTGCTATCCGAGGAAAACTGATGATGATCTCTTGGTCAGGATGGATCATTCCTCTATATATCATATCCATCCCAATCCTTCCATCTATAAAGTCGTCAATGCAACTCCAGAGTTCGCGCGAATCTGCACCGATCAGTACCGTCGCACTGCTAAGGAATTCACTATTTCCCACAGTAATCTCTTATAGCACTAACAGTTTAAATGTACCGCGCCAAGATCTGCATGCTCGCGTTTCGCGCTCGTCTCTCGTCTTTCGCTTGAAGGATTTCGTATCCCGGCAAGTGCCGCGCGAAGGAACGCATCTGTAATTTTGCAGCAAGGGTCTTGTCTCTGTCATCTCCATTCAGTTTAAGCTGATGAATCCTTTGGTTGGTTCTTTACCGGTGCAATGGTTCATCCAATCTGTCCAGCCCTACAGTGACCTTTCGAGAACGTCATCCTTCTCTTCAAACACAACACAGCTATTACAACTCACAACTTGATCAATTTCCCTTGTTTCAATGCCCATCAACACTTCCCAACATCCTCTCCAACTCCTTCTCCCCCTTCTCCCACTCCTCCTCAATCATCTCCCTCCTCCCATCCCTGACCCTAAACTCCACCGTGACATTCTCCCTCGGCTTCATCATCAACCCGTCATCAAACCCTCCCTCGACACTCAGATCCGTCCCTTCAGGCACCTTCATGTCTAGCGCCCAAACCATCTTGGCCATGACCACCATCAGCGCCTGCATCGTGTACTGATCTCCTACGCACCGCCTCCGTCCCGCGCCAAAGATCCACGTGCTCTTGCTGTGCTCATCTGTTTGCTTTGCCGGGTCTAGGTAGCGTGTCGGGTCAAACGCCGTTGGGTTGGGGTGCACGTCTGGGTTGTGGAGGATGGCAAAGGCGTTGACTATGATGTTTGTGCCGCGTGGGATCAAGTACCCCTTGTATATGTCGTCCGAGTCTATGACGTGTGGGAGACCAAGAGGTGCCGAAGGGCGCCATCGAAACGTCTGGCACATGGTTAGTACGTCTGAATGGCTTCTAAACCGAAGTACTCACCTCCATTAAGCAAGCCTTGAGGTAGGGCATCTTCCCTATATCCTCGCCCGTCGGCACCCTTCCTCCACAAACAGCCTCCACCTCTTCCCTAGCCCTCTTTAGTACATCTGCATGTCCTGCCAAAGCCACGACGAAATTGACAATCGTCGCACTCGTCGTGTCAAACGCAGCATCAAGCAGTCCTCCCGCCAGCCACTTGACCTCCCTCTCCGGCATCCCCTCTCCGAGCAGTCTCGCCATGACAGGTTCATACTCGCCAACATTCTTCTCCCCGTCCTTGCGTCTCTGTCGGTTTCCTACGGCTCCCGCCAGCATCTCCCCGTAAAATGCATCCTGGTGTTTCCGCACAAAATAGGCGTCTCTCTTCCACTTTGCAAGAAAGGTCGGGAGCCACCGTAGTGGCGCTATGAAGTCGACTGGAGGTGTCTTGCCTGGCTCAAGCAGCGTCGTGACGAGTTTCTGACGGTAAAAGTATGTCTGCAGCAGATCTTGGCTAACATTTACCTGACCGCTGAGTACGATAAGCGGCGTACTCAGGGCCCAGACGCGCAGGTGCTCGAGGGATTGAGAAGGACTATCGGCCAGGGCCTTTAGACATCGGGCACTCACAGCGTCGAGGATGGGCATGATGCCTTCTATGCCCTGTTGGCTCAGGAACCATCTCGCAGGTCGTTTCCAACGCTTCAGCAGCCGGTCGTTGCGCTGGAACAGATAGATCTGGCCAATGTCTGGTTCAAAGACGTGGTTCAGCGCGATGTAGTTGTACGGCCTGCCGGCATACGTGCTGCCCCTCCGGTCATAGAGTTCATGTATGTCGTCGGGGTCGTGAAGCACCACCATGTTCATGGGACCAGCCTTGATCCCCAGGATTGGGCCATAGTTTTGCGCCCACTTGGCAAAGGTAATACAAGGCTTTGAGAGCGGTACGTCGAGGATATTGCCGAGGAAAGGCGTCGTTGGCGGTCCTGGGGGGAAATCCTTGGGGCGACGGGTTGCCATGTAGACTCGAAGCAACAAGGCCGATACCAGAACGAGAACAATAGCCAGAAATGCCGGCAGAGACAAAGGGTTGAACTGAGAAAGAGGTATTACGTGGACATGGGAGAACCTGTCCAAGAAGTAATACGTCGTCATGGCGGCACGAGCAGTACAGCTTCGCCATCAACAAACGTAAAAGTTCAGGGTTAAGGAAAAGAAAGTTCAATGTATGGCCGTATACTTGCGGAGTGGGTTAAGATTTGATCAATATATAAGTATATGGAACGAGCACCATCACGATATTGGCCAGTTAATACTCCCTCAGCCCTTTCACCCTCCACACAGTTCGGCTCCCGACAGCTCCGCCATCCACATACAGCCCCTATCTCTACTGCCATACACTGCGCAGTTCTTCCATGCCGCCTTCAGGGTGCTGACAGGAGCTGCCATATACAGCTCATAGGTTGAAAGGGCAGCCATGATGCATGCACTCGTGCTTAAGCGTCACGCGTTGTGTAACATGTCGATCCGATCCGAAACAGACAATTCCGGTACTCTGGAGAGGCGAGCATACACTTTTAAACGGCCTTGTCAAAAGAATTAAAGGGTCTCCCAACTTTATACCCAGCAGCAGTAACTTTAAACCAACCTGTGCTCGCCCTGTCAAGTCGTCGCCAGAACTCCTCCATCAGCTCTGGCATGGCCTCCAGGCAAGAGGGAAAGTGGCTGGCCTAAGCAGACGAGGCGCATCACGAGGCAGTAATCACCAAACAGACCTCACCGCACTTCGGCTTGCGAACCCCACGGTGGCATGGCGTCCTCCGTACTGTCAAATACGAGGCCTCACACTAGGAACCTTTGGCAGAAGGCATTCTCCGGCCAATCCCCCGTGTGGAAGGGTTTCACTGGTGTTGTGCGCGGTGCATGATATAGGACGTCATAGAAGTTTGTGTAGGATTCTCACCTCGTCCAACATCTCTACTCTACCTCATTCCAATAGGCTTCTGGTTGACGTGTTGCTATTATTAGGCTGTTGTCTATCATAAAAGTGCGAATGCCCTCATCCCGTCATGACCTTCATGTGACCTATTTTAAGCACGCCAAGTCACTGCCAAATGCAGAAGTGTCTCGCCTCATCATTGGCCAGAAACTCCTCAACACGAAACATCAGAAGCAAGTTCCTGCAATGCACGTCTTCACAGCAAAACGACCAAATTTCAGTGCAAGGAGTGGACGGCCGTAGCCATTACCTCCACATTATCTTCATCTCTCTCTCTTCACACACTCTCTACTCCGCGTGTTCGTCCTGGCCTCATCATGGGTCTTTACTGGTGTCCTCCCTCTCACCGTGAACAAAATATAATCACAAGAAAAGAGCCATTACATACAAGGCCTCAAGACGCGCCGGTCCGCAAAAGCCATTGTTTCATCAGAGCAGCAAAACAGATAAACACAAAGAAATGCTGTATAATCAGAAAAAGAGTATCGTCGGTGAGGAACAAGAGCAGGACGGACAAGAGACGAGACCATCATCATAGCCAGTACAGAGCGCAGCCAGCAATGATGATGGCCAGAGCGCTGGCGCCGTTCCTCGAGCCAGCGTTGGAACCCTTGCCCGCATCGGCGCTAGAGCTTTCCGAGCTGGAGCTGGAGCTGCCACACTCCTGGTTGAAGCTGCCCGTATCACAGTTGGTAGTGTCAGCAGTCTCATCGCTGCTCGAGTCGTCGCTCGAGCCGCTATCTGAACTGCTGCCGGAACCACCAGAGCTGGAGCCAGAGCCAGAGCCAGAGCCAGAACCAGAGCTAGAACCAGAGCCAGAATTCTTGGAGCTATCCTTGTCCTCGCTATGCTCGTTGGCAGGAGCTCCGCTGCCACCACCGGGAATGGTGGCGGGCTCGTCGTCATCTTCGTCCTTGTTCTTATCCTTGTCTTTATCCTTGTCCTTATCCTTATCCTCATCCTTGTCCTTATCTTCTTCCTTGGGCTTGGTCACCTTCTTCTTGCCCTTGTCCATATCGGTACCGGTGGCCTGGAGAGAAGCAATGATGTGGCCCTTGTCTCCATCGACAATAGTGTCGTTGGTGCCACGAATGTTGTTATACCAATAACTCTTGCCCTTGTTGGTGCCGGGTGCGGTGGGAGAGTTGAAGCACTCAATCTCGACATCGGAAAAGGTAGCATAGAAGTAGCCGTTGTTCTGGATATCGGCAGCCTCCCAGTCGATGGTACCACCAGCCCAGGCCCTCGTACCCTCGGCGTTCGTCTCCTTGCCGCCAGGCCAGAGGGAGAGCTGCACACGGGAGGGAGTCTGGGGGAAGTCAAAGTTCTGCGAGGTCGCGTTCCAGGTCTCCTTCTTCTCCTTGGTGCGGCCGAGCTTGCCATCGATGTACCACTCAATCTTTTCGGGAGTCCAGCGGATCTCGTACTCATGGAAGTTGCTAAAGGTGTCAGACAGGGTGATGTTCTCCGAGTTCTCGTCTATCACATGTGTGTCAGCATTGATCGGTGTGGCGGTTAGGGGTATCACGTGGACACCCGACGCCGGGTGACGTGAGGGTGCAACGCGGTGCAACGGTGGACGACTTACAGTTGGTAATGCCCTGGAAGTAATAGTTGGTCTGGGCAGTTTCGAGGTCGACACCGACAAATTCGTAGTCGATCTCATCCTTTACGTCAGAGAACAGGATAAAGGCGGTAACGACACCACGGCCGCGGCTGGTCTTGAAGCGAGCCTTGACATTGCCGTACCACATGTAGACGGTGGATGATAGGAGAGTGCCGACACTGTCCTTGGGCATGGTGAGGAGCACATTGTCCTTGAAGATGGCGGGCTCGCCCTGGGCAACCCAGTCGGTCTTGGAGGAGTCACCGAGGTACTTGCTGATGTCGGTGACGCGGTCAAGCGAGTTCATCTTCATCTTGCGGTCCTGGCAGACGGGGGCGGGAACGCAGGAGTCGAGGGAGAAGGACATGGTAGGGTCGCAACCACCGAGGCAGTATGCGCCAACACCGCATTCACCATAGGCTAGAGAGTTGTCAGAGAGAGGATTAAAGGGCAGAGAAAAGAGCCATACTGGAGCAGCAAGGAGATTCCTTGGGACACTTGCTGTTGGCGGTGCACTTTTGGGCTTGAGCGCTGACGGAGGCGGCGCCCAAGAGGGCAGCCACAGCAAGAGATCGCAGCATTATGAATATTGTCGAGTATAGCGGATAGTAGCGATGCAGGCGAATATGCTGTTGCGAAAAGGGACCTCGAATATCAAGCGACAGGAGGTTCGCAATCAAATATTAGAGATAGGGCAGGTCGAATGCAAGGTTACGACTGCCGCGAAAGAGAAAACGAGGGGAAAATATTCAAGAAAGGCAAAAATTGACAATCAAATCAACACAGCAAAACGAACGACTGGTTGATTTATGTGCAGTCAGTGACCGTTATCAGGGGAGAGCTTGGCGATATCAAGCGCGAGCAGAGGTGAAAAAAAAAACAGGCGTTGGAATGCGGGCCGCGATACAGTTTGCGCGTCTCTTCCAAAAATCCCTTATTTCAACGCTCCCTAGACTCTCTGTTGATATTGTCAACCTTTCTTCCTAGCGAGAGTAGAAAAGAAAGGACAACTGCTGAAGAGTCGCGTGGTTGCTGCGCTGCACTGCGCTGTGCTTCGGATCGGGCGATCGGCGTGTGAAGGTTTGCGGGATCGATTTGTGTGACCGGGGTGAGCGAATGGACGGTTGATAAGCGCCGCCGATATCTCCCTTCCGTCAAAGGAACAGAGAATAAAGGAGGGCAAATAATAACAACAGAAAAACACACAGAAACGAAGGATTAAGGAAACACCAAGTTTTGGTTCCCAGAAACGACTGTCGGGTGATGAAGGAGTCAAGAAGACGGACATGCAGGGAAGGGGTTTGGTTCCAGACAAGAAATGGAAGCAGCCCAAAAAGGCAGCCCCTCAAGACCTGCATCCATGGCACGGACGGAGGGCGGGCCTCTGGGGCCGGGGACCCACGGCTTGACTGCAGACGAAGAAGCGCACACGAGATTCACAGCCCAAGCTCCCCCCTTCAGCCAATCCGACAAGGGCTCGTCCATCGTCACCAGGCCTCGGTACCCCGGCCGGCCCCTGATTTGGTGGTGATGACCCTACCTGAGTGGGCTGCGGTCTCCTGGCGCGCGAGATAATTAATTATCCATGGAACAGAGCCATCCCGGCCCACCTGTTTGCCCTTTCAACGTCCAGTCTCGTGCCCAGTTTTGGCCCGAGGATCATCGACCATTGCAAATCCCAGGGAGACTTTCGGCAAGATCACCATGACTCGATCCAGGTTACTCTCGGAGAAGGGGAGCCGGCCAGACAAGGGGAAGCTTGACCGTCGTGTGTTGGTGCGCATAGCCGAAATGGCACCAAGGGACACTTGACTCGATTCAATCATCTCCGATCGAGTCGATGCCAATGCAACGCCGAGACTGATACGAAGCACACACATGACCGCCTCCTGAATTGCTTCCACCTCATTCGCCCTCGTGCGACCCAGCAAAGATATCCACAGACAATTCACTACCCAGTTTTCTGGCTATTATATTTAGTTATGCAGAGACGAAAAAAACATTTGCTTACGATAACCCATCTCATCACCTGTTTGTCCTGTCTGTCCTGTTCGTCACCTGACGTGACGGCCACAATGCCTTGCCTCAGCTTCAGGCTGGCTACCATGAATTCATCGATCCCTGCCCATAAGCTGCAATATCATACCACTCAATCCCATCCCATCCCAATAAGCGTGCACATAATACACACAACCAGTAGAGCACAATGCCATGTCGTTGGCCTCTGTCAAGTTTCCATACATCTTCTTCGACGCCATCATGCATCGCCGTTGTCACCACTACCCCTCAGAGCCGTCAATCCCTCTTGTCGCACAAAGCATCACGCAAGCCTCGACGCCACAGTGACACACGACAGCCCAATGACAGTCTGAGGGACACATCCTGGTCGAGGCGTTCTGGGTGCTTCACCAAAAGGTACCAAGCCAAGCCAGAGTCACAGTCGCCTATGCCAAACTGGGCCAAGAAGCTCACCCTCAAGCTTCAGTCATACTCAAGCCAGCCGGGTAATTGCATCCTCATGTCGCATTGCAAAACACGCAAGGTTCCAACGACTATCCCTCCATCGAAACTTGACCGCCATGTCCAATTTGATCCATTCATTCCTGTCACCTGCAGTAACCCCAAAAGCCAAGCTGGGTGTCTCGTCGTATGCACATCTCGCTCGGCGCATGCAGCCAGGGTTGAGTGTGGCTGATGAGGAACACCATGGCCGAGTACCATTGTCTGTACCCCCATCCCTGGTCTACATCCCCATTACAAGTCATTGTCCGACATTCGAGACTTGTCTCCAAAGTACCTCACCACCCAAGGGAGACCCATACAGTAATCAGCCCTTCAATAATGTCACCTACTCGTCACAGCAAGGCCAATACATGTGCTTCAGGTGCAAGGAAACAACTCCAGGCGTTGGGGTATAAGTATAACCAATCCTAAATCGAGCAATCTCGTCCTTCCTCCGCCTGAGAGTGAAGAAAGGGGAGAAAGAAGCGAAAAATGAGAAAGCCATCATAACGCTCCAGGTTCCGTCTTGCAACGGTTCATCCATCCCTCCGCGTCTTGCTGCTCCATTACCTCAACTCGAGGGTCCCAAGCATCCGTCAAACCACACGGCCACCAGAAAGACCGTCCCGACCCGATCCAGCAGCAATTTATTCCCCCAGTGTGCCGTTCCGTCTCCGCATTTCCCGTCCAGATTCCAGCAGGTATCGAGAACCGCCGGTACCAAGTGTTGCTACAACGAGTGTTCCATTTCCCATCCCCTCACGCCGTACAACAAATCCATCAAATCCTGCTCCCCTTCCCTGTCCGGTCCCAAAGGGTGTAGCAAGGCCAGTTGAAATCCGCCATATCTCGTCGTTAAACAATAAGAAAAAAAAAGGGGTACGAGTAACCATTAAACAAGTTCAGTAAAATCTGCGAAGCGAACGCCGCCGCTGAAGCTTTCCGTGTTTTTTGTGCTTTTCATCTTTCCCCGTACTGCCATGAGTCTTAAATCAGAAGAGCCGAGCCTGGTGGCTTCTCCTGGTGGGTTGTGAAAGATCACAGCCCGGCCGCGTTGGTACGAACGCTTCGTGAGGAGACCAGTCTACCAATTGCAGTGGTTGACTTATCCTATCTCCCCTTTGAATTGGCAAAGAGATCTGTCAGGGGTTAGTCTGACTTGCTTGCGCAGATGGTCGCCCCTTAGCGGCCGAGCTTCGTGACCATACCCGGGAAATGCTCTTTGGCATATTGCTCACAGGCCTATGTCAATGGTTAACACGGTACATGTCCTTATCGGAGCAGCTTGTTATGGGCCCGTACCTTGGCAGGTTTGCCGACCTTCTGACCAATCACCTTCCACTTATTATTTTCGTACTCTTTAATGGCGTTCAACAACGCTTGACTCTGATGAGGGGGAGGTCAGCTTGGTTGGTCAACGTGCAGGGCGAGCGGTGGTTACCTCGTCCTCAGCAAACTCAGCATAGTGCATGTCCTAAACCCAGTTAGATATTTGAGCTCAAACGGTGTAATCCGGATTGGGAGACCTACCTTGTACCAGTGCTTCTTGACGGAACCTTCTGTTCTCGTAGGGAAAGTCTACCAATTATGCTTTAGCCTGCAGTTCGTACCCTCGTTTCGTACAGTGAAGGCCTACCTTCGCGATCTCTGCCCAGCTGTTTCCCGCATCTCGCATCTGCTTAAGCCGCAACTCCTCTCCGGGTGTCCAGGGAGTATTGGTTCTGCTCTTCTTGGCTGGCGGAGGCGCAATTGGGGTTGCATTCGCATCGTCTGCAGGAGCTTGGGGCTGGGGCTGAGGAGCCACCTGGGGAGCAGGAGGCGCGGGCGCGGGCGGCTGAACCTGCGAAGGGGCAACAGGCGCGGGAGGCGCATTCGTGACCGGAGGCGGAGCTGCTGAGGGCGCGGGTCGCTTTCGCTGCCGACCAGTCTGGGCAGGAGTTGGGGCGGGAGTCTGCTGAGGCGGCGGGGGACCGTTGGGCGGTTGTTGAGGAACGTTCATGGGAGGTTGAACGGGGGCAGGATGATGTTGTGGTGGCGGAGGTGCCATGTTTGGCTGGGGAGCGCCATAGGAAAACTCCATGCGCTCGTTCCGGCGGGACATGTCCTGCGGGTACGACGGGTGAGGATTACTATGAAGACACGCTGATTAGCGGTGTTGCTTCTTCTCGGATGACATTGCTGTGGTCATAATTCGGTATGGCGATGGCCAACGAAAGAAAAACCATCCCGAGTCACTCCAGGAACGAGGGCAAGTAGTCCACTTAATGCGAGCACATAGATAGCGGGGGTATAACCAGAAAATGTTGGTGATACGCAGCTTGCAGACGTTCCCAGGGCGATGCCAACATGAAAATACCCCGTGGCATAGCCGAGACTGCGCCGTGTAGCAGAGGCCATGCCCGAGGTCATGCTCGGCGATGTACAAGAAGTATGGGAACCAAAGGATGTACTCACTGGATTCCATCGGGTGGATGGGTGGTGGAATTGGAGTAGACATAATCTGGCATAGGGCCAACCTGCCACTGCTGCATGTTCTAAAGAAGATGACAAGGTCAGCATCAAAGGTCCACAAGAGTGCTCGATTAAAAGGACGAAAAGATGATGAACCAGAGCCGGGCGACGAGAGGCCAACACAACCGCAGGTACAGCTGTTGGAGTCAAGTCATGATGGTCACCAGGAGCCGGAATGACTGGTCAGTCATATGCAGGCGTGGGTCTGCAACACGCGCAAGCTGTGCGGTGACGCGACCGGGGTCTTGAGGCTTGGGCTGTGCTCGCAATCCCGCGATACAGCCATGGCCCCGTAAGTCACTTGCAATGCGACGAGCCGTCATGAGAAATGTCTCTTGCTTCTTCTGAGATGAGAGGCATTGCGCTCATCAGGACTCATGACGGGCCAGACGTCTCTCTCTCACATGACGCGACCGCGTCAAAACGCGAAAGGTGGTAATCAAGGAACGAACCAGATATCGCGTCATTGAACATGAGGGAAAACTGTACTTACGGGCAAACTTTTGAAATAGTCCGAGGAAATAAAGACGGTGCCAAGGCGTGAACTGTTTGACAACAACCGGGGCAAGTAACGCACACCGGATTGCTAGGACAAGACAGATACACGAGTAGAGGGTGTTCGCGTGTTTGAGAAGTTCTCTGCCAGATGGGAACTAGTGATGTGTGGGCGAGGGTAGGGTCGAAATCTGGTTGGTAAGAAGAGGGATGTGGTGTGGTGGAATGCTGCCCGGGTTTTGTGTCCGCGCAAATGTCAACAGCTTGTTACCGCGATGGCTCTTGAAAAAAGTGTGATTAATCTCTGTAAAGGTTGCGCTTGTTTCGTTGGGGTTAGTACAGTTCAAAGATTGGTGAGAATTGAACCTTCCACAGGTTTCGGTACAATGCATGGCTGGGAAGAACGTGTTTGCAACGGGCGCGGTCAGATGCTGTGCTGCATCCACGCGCCGAGGTGAAATGGGGGAAGCAGACCGAAGCCCCAGTTCTTTCTGGTGGTTGGGATGAGTCTGGGCTGGGGCTGAGGCAATGACCAAGGCAAGTTCGACGCCGAAGCTCAAAAGTACATTATGAACGTGAAGTGCAGGTGTGTGAGGGTGTTGTGTGTACATCAAGGGTCGACGGGGTGTGAGTAAGGTTGCGGGTAAGCAAAGGGCATATTCATGTGGTTGGGTGACCAGATTAAGCCATGGTGAAGCTCACTTGCGGAGCTCAACTCGGCATCAACGGAAGAGAAGACGCGCAAAAAAAAAGTGTGCAAATGAAAATGGCCATGATTTGAAGACGCAGTATTATCCAAGTGCGATGATTACAAGGACAAATATAGAGTAGAAGCTTACCTGGGACACAAAAGGCCACAGGGGGATGCGACAAACGCGCCTGTTCTGGCGGCGATGGTGACGACAGAAGGTGTCGTGACCCAGAACTTGATGGAGGTTTGGTTGCAGAGGCAACAGGTGCAGCAACGAGCAGGGCAAGATGCAGTGGATCCGCCCAGCGAGGATGAAGTTTGAGGTTTCGGGCAACGTGTAAAGGGAAGTACAATCGATACCTCGCATCCGTCGGTAGGATCGAGGATGAAGGTGGACAGGCAAAAAGAGGCCTGGGAGAGCGACGATGGACGGTACCTCGAGGCAAAGTAACTCGGGCAGGACCTGGGAAGTCGCTGGGACCTGGGGGAGGGGAAGGTGGTCGATGTTTTGGACTGGCTCGCCCTTTTTTTTGGTGGAAAGGGGAGAAATGGGGGAATGGATTTTTGGGCACAGCGCGACTGAAGGCTACTGACCCTTGGGAAAAGTGGGTCCACGGTGATTCGAGGCGGTGGGGCATACTGTCTTGTGGGATATCGACACTGTGCCATGAAGCAGTTTTCGTGAGCAGAAGACAGTGTTTATATGACTCAGCGGGTCCGCCTCCTGCACGGGCCTTGATGCAATCCTGCGCCCTGGGAAACAACTTGGACCAAGAGAAAACAAGTACTGGCAGGTACGTGCCCTTCGTACCTGCTGTACCCCGTCACGTTCTCACCTCTGTTTGGCTGACGCGCGTCTACCCCCGCCTTGCAAATTCCCAAGCCACTATGGGGTCAAGCCTCAAAAGGTTGTTTGCTTGTTTCGTGAGAGGGCGGTTGTTTGACTGATTATCCGGGTAGTAATATGGCCAGCGTTGCTTTCAATTTGTTTGTTTGGCGTGAAATATTTTCTGTGAGAGTTATGTGAAGCCTCTTGGCTGGATGAGCCTGAGCTTGTGTTGAATCAGCGGCCTCCGCCATCGGGCGGGATGATCGGTTTACCTTCGCTGACTGGCTGACCGTTGCTGCAAAATCATCATGATTCTCAGCAGATTGGTCGTCCGATCAGGCGAGATTTGCCAGTCAGAGGGCAGAGAATAGTCGATACTCAGGCCCAGTGTCTAGGGTACGTGCCGGGGTTCATACGATTCCATGTTGAGGCAGCTCGTGACCCGTGATCTACTCAGTCTGTTCCTTACTGCCGTCTTCTCAAAGAAAATCTTGGTGTAATCACGACTTGGATAAATTCCTTCCACCGTTTTGTCCCTTATCTCGTCAGACACCTCTCACGTCATTCATGGCGCGAATCGTCTCGCATCACACTTCCAGCAGCTGGCTGATAGCCTATCGCGAGTGGCTCGCACGAATTCGGTTGTCGACGAATAGCAGGTGATGATCCCCGCTCGGCTCTCGATGAGTCTCTGCGTTTTCCAGTCACGTACCTTCAATTGGCACATTTGGTCATCCAGATGTCGTCCCTTTTAGCCTGTAGATGCCCGGTACGTGCCTCGAAGAGACGGACCAGGCTCAGAGCCGCATATCGCAGGAGGATGGATCTGCCCGATTCTCCACCCAGCGTCCCAGTCGGCGAGGGAGGAGGTACAACGGGTACCCGGCAATCTGGACGCGTCTCGAGCTAAGATCGTGACATTCAACCCGTGTACCTCTCAAGTCTCTCCCTCCTCGGGACTGGGGCCGACACTCCCAACTTCTATGCGACGTCGATGGCATTCTGCATTGGATTCTGATACTTGTAGGCTTGTGTTCCTGCGTTTGCTGCTTAATTCATTGGAAGTGGCCGATTACTCAGTTGTTTATTTCTCCAAATAACCAGCCATCCCCGCACACGCCAAATCTTCCTTCTCCTTTCTATTCATCCCAATACCATATCTGACTGTCCTTGCCGACACAATTTTATCAACAATATTCATATTCGCAACAGGTTATTTCATGCTCGGCCTTTCTACCGTGAACGCCGCCTCGCGTAAACCATAATCAGGATCATCCTGGTAAAGGTTGGGGAAAAATATCTTGGGCTGTCATCGCCGAGCACGTGTCTAGGGTAACTTCAGCCTCCGAGTGCCCATTGTCAGAAATCAGTTTCAAAAGCAAAGGAAGCTGTCAACCTTAACCTAACCCGAGATGCTCCAGGTCCAGGACATGGCCAACATGGCCAGCTTTGATTACTATGGCGATCCGGCATCCAGCTCCCTCGTCTCCTCCACCTTTTCTCGCCGGAGTGCCGATCCCCGCTTCGAAACACGCCTGTCATCCACCTGGTCTGATGTCCCAGTCAACAAGTGCAGAAGCACGGGCACTACCCATCGAAACATAACAAACCCACATGCCTTAATATATCGGAGAAATAGATTCCGAGCACCAGAGCATCAGGTTCACCTATACGAGGAGATTGTAAGCCCGGTACAAAGACCTCGAGACCATTCTACGTCGGCCCTTATGCCACTTCCAACAAGCTGCAAGTTTCGAAACTCGTCGACCCCGTGAGTCGTGGGATGAAACCACCCTGGTCGCAGAATTGGCAGCCAATTGGGACGAGTACAACCTCTTTGCTGCCATAGGGCCAAGCGATGCGACCCTGCCGGTAGTATAACGATGGGTACGGGGACTTAAGGCTGGGCTTAAAGAATCTCAAACAACTCAATGGTGTTTCATGCCACCACGGAAGCGGCTATCGCAGAGTACCCATTGGAACATCGGCCCTACGCATTATTGACTGCGGTTTGAGCGAGTGAAACACAGATTGACGAACCAGACTCGGGTAGACTCGATGCCGGAGCATGCGGTATGGATAGAGGGTTGCAAGCCCTCGGCATGACTGTCACCACCACACGGCGGCGAGTCCGAGGCTACCAGTTGGCCAGCCACTCCGCAGCTGTCAACAAACAACTCCTTCGCTAAGCCAACATTTGAAAGCTGTCAGTTTCAACTGCAGGCCGACGCACCCAGGAGACCCCTGAAGCACCACTGGTCGTCCCGAGGGGCAGTTCACCAACTTTGCAAACACCCACGATAGCGTCTTATAGCCCTCCCTCCAAGTAGTTCAGATGAACTAAGACTCGAAGCTCGAAGCGAGGTTACAGAAACATCTACATTGAAACTGTGGTGCCTCCAAACATTTCCCCAGCCTCGGCATCTCATCTGGCAGTTTCAGATCTCTGCACGTTTGATCGCTGCTTCAGACCTCACAGGAACTACAGCTATCCGGATTCACTGCGCCTCCTGTCAGGTTCGGCACAGCCGCATCCGAGTTTCGGAAATCCCGCCATCCGAAGGTCGACGGTGTGTTTCTCCCCAGCATTACCGTGTAAGACCTCCGTGTCAGAAACCTGAGGGCATTCGGAGTTTTGCTTGGCGCCACAGCAACTGTGAGAGCGGCCGACCCAGGACCAATAGCTGCAGCTAGTGCATCTTATACAGGAGTTATATGCATGGGTTGCAAGACGAAGATCTCTCGCCAGGGAGATCAAGCTACATCAACACCTCGTTACATGGTCCCCTTCACCGCTGTACGGCCGCTGTCCATCCCTTGCCATCGTAGTGTTTTCGCCAACCGGGGCTCTAAGAATAGACAGATGAGTGCCCGGGTTTACGAACAACATCGCCATCGAATCAAGAACCGTCAGGTGCCGGACAGAAAGCGTCTCGTCTCGCTTCGACGCCAGCGTTTCCTCCATGTTTCTCCGTCTGTCTCTCGCCTCTGGGGGAATATGTTTCCATGGTCGACAGCACATTTCTTCCCCTGACCATGCACGGCACATCCTCCACTTCCCCTTGACCGTGCCGCGGACCAGCAACCCTAAAGGGATCGGAGTAGAAGCTGTGGAAGCTGAAAGTGGACATGTCGATGGAGCAAGACATCGTATCCCAAGGTTTGGCGAGAAGACGTCCCCAGAGCCAAGGCTGGCTGGACTGGCCTTTTGGTAGAAGAGACGTTGACATCCACCTAATCACCACAGGGGCCCCACGGCCTGCAAAACGGTCTTGTCTTTGGACTGATCCCTGATACTAAGGTGAAATTACGCCAGTGCGTTAGTGGGTTTCAAGGGGGGATCCCTGACCCTGGGGGGCACAGCGGAAGCTAAGGAAGCGGCGAAAGGTTAGTTAGCAGTTGAAGTGGGCCAGGTATTGTATGCGAAACAGACGGACAGTTGAGAGAGAGACGGGATGAAAAAGTTGAAGAGACTGCCAATTAGAGGGTAATGAATGGCTTGAAAAGCGAAGATGGAGGAAGGAAAAGGGGTGGTGGTTGAGAGATGGAGAAACCTAAGCCAAAATTCATGACTCCCTCTCACGACATTAGAGATAGAGGCGCAAGCAAACAGTATTGAAATTAGACGGGCGCTTGTTGTCCCGCTGCAGTTATGAATGGAGGCATGATGCATCTGGTATGTGCGCATCATCACAAGTGCGCATGTCGTTTGGACGGCATATCTTGCGCCCACCTATCACGGAGAGCCCTGGATGACAAGGTTACCCGCCCAGGACCAACATACAAGACCCGTCTCAGCCGAGCCGAGGAAACAAGTCGACAAAGGAAGCACTGTTTCGATGGAACCACCTCAAACCAAACAGTTGGGTCCTGGCTCATGGGGGGGTCCCTTTCATCCCTTGATGCTACTGTGCGGTGTGCTTCTTGCATCAACTTTGCAAGCGGCTGCGACGCTGGATTCCTGCTGAGATGCTACAGAGAAACTAGCAGCCTTGGATCGCGTTTATCTCCAACGCCCGGGCCCAAATAGACTCATGAACTACTGTAGGTACGAGTCCGTCGGGGTGGCTTAGGGGAGTCACGGTCCTCAAGAGGATCCCTGGCGGCGGGTGCCCCGTTTCTTGGTGATGTTCCAAACCACGAGGTGCAAACTCAAAAGGCTATCCGATAGCGAGCACCCCTTGCCTGGGGGCTGATGGCCAAGAGAGGCTCGTTGGATGCAGGTTGTTATTGTTATTATTATTGTTGTTGCGCTGCGTTGTGCGTACGTACATACAGCAACAGCGAGGCTACTACAGTATAGCACATATTACCGCGCGAGCGAGTGCGTACCTGAAGCTGAGGTGGGTGCAACACAAGCACCCCGCCCGTCAAAGAGGGCGGCTGCTGTCAGGCACAGGAACAGGAACAGGAGCAGGGGGGTGTAGAGTACAGCTCCTAATGCGGATGACGGAACTTCTGGCGCGATGGTCCAACGGCTGACGGTGGCCCCTCTCTTGTGAGATCGGATGCCAAGGACAGGAGACCGAAAGAGCCTCGCACAGCACAGGCCTGTCGAGAAAGAAGCAGTTGGTTCGAGTTGATGGGTTCGTGCCTGTCGACTCTGTCTGACTCTCTCCAGTTGTCTGCTGTACGAGGTGGTAATGGGTGACCAGGGGTGGGACGAAACTTTGATTGAGGCGGGACGCTACGAGCGGTGGTGACCGTT
The DNA here is from genome assembly GCA_027886205.1 of Fusarium piperis. Lineage (NCBI taxonomy): Eukaryota > Fungi > Ascomycota > Sordariomycetes > Hypocreales > Nectriaceae > Fusarium > Fusarium piperis. Next base: position 20,656 of record RZGM01000140.1, on the reverse strand, counting down.
TTGCCGGGCAAGGGTTGTCGAGGAACAAATCTGCAAAAAGTGAAAAACGGCGTTGGAGAGGGGATGGACGGCGGGATGGAGCTCGCTTGGGGCGTGTTTGCGGTTGCGGTGGATGGTTCGCTTCAGATTCCTGTTTGGATAGATCTCACCGGGGGCGTGGGAGAGCCATTGTCATCGGTGGCGTTTCTTGTGCGTGTGCCTGTCTCCAAGACACACCGTGGGTATTAGTTTTGTTTCTCAGCGTCTCTCCCAGCGTCTACTGTTACAGATGAGTAGCGGTCTTTGGTAATGCCGTGTTTAAGCTGCCTGCAGCTCCTTGGCTAGCAGATGCCCCGGTGGTTTTGGAACCCAGACGGGAAGCGTTAGATGGGCGAAATCTGTCACAAGTTTCCCATGACGGGCCATGTTTTGCTTTCTTGCAGCACAATGCCCTCCAGCCTGGCCTAACCCCTGTCGGTTGTGACCTGGAACCTCCTCCTCTCACAAGATGTGACGGGGCACCCCTGGCCCTGGTCCGAACCATCACCACCGTCGTGGCCGTTGCAATCTGCCCCCCCGGGCCCCAAGGAGACCACTTTTATTGCTGCTTTGGCGTCGGGCAGTTACCAAGATGCGTGCGTACCGTACCTACGTATGCAGGTGGTAAAGGTACCTGGCTAGGCTAGGTTATGTCGTTGATTGATTAAGGTGCAAGGGCATACAGGTACTGTATCTGGAGTGTGGGCTGGGTCTGGCGTGCGAGGAAGGAAGGAAGGAAGCAAGCGATTATTATTACACTACTTGCCCCTCCCATCTATTTACTTGAATCCCTTCCTTCTCTTCTTTCTTCTTCACCTGGGTTGTCATCCTCTATCAATCAACGTCTTTTCTTTCTTCTCTTCTTGTTCTCTTTTACGAGAAACGCTGTTGCGTCTCTTCTCTTCTCCGAACTTGGCTCTTTTGGCAGCTAGTCCCATCACGCTCATTATCACCAATATCGGACCAACTGGTTTGGCTGCTGACACTCCTTTGACAACGGTATAACCACCAACGATCAAAACCGACACCACGGTTTTTCTACTTCACCATTTTATCACCATATACCCCGACCTGTTCCTTGGCTGAGCAGTTTCGATTCTTGGATTCTTCCGGTGTCTGTATTCTTTTTCGAGTGGAATAATCTCGCGGGTTTTTACACAGCACATCCGGCATTTCCTTCCTTCACCTCGTCGAACGATTTGCGATCGCTTCGAGTATCTATCTCTCCCTCTGCGTGGTCGAACCATACAACACGGCTGGCCTTCTATATCAAGATTCTTTTCAGCAACGCCTTCGATTCTTGAAGAACCAAGCGACGACTTTTCATCCACTTCTATTTTTAACGATACCCCATTTGCGCATTCTTGAGGATCAACCACTCATTCAGCAACGGAACCACCTCCGAGCTCAGTCATGCCTTCTCAGCAGATAGCTCAGGCCGCTGCGCCTTATATCCCCTCGCGGGATTCCATGGACCGCCACGAGTACGGCGTCGCAAAGAGCCGCAAGGCTTCGTCGACTGGCGGTGGACGTGCTTGGAGTGATGAGGAGGTGAGATGAAGCCAACTATAGTTGACTTTTATCGGCTGCTAACACAAGACGCAGGAGGCATATCTTATCCAGACTCGTCTTCAGAAGATGCCCTACAAGTATATTGCTGCCCACCTCAAGAAGACTGAGCTGGCGTGCCGGCTTCACTACCACCAGCTTTCTCATGGCAGCAACCGACGCAACAAGCGTGCCGCCTCTGTCTCATCATCCGGTGCCTCCATGGACCACTCGCCCGCTGTGCAAGTGAGCACCGCGAGCCCAGCCCGGGAGAGCGTCTCCCGCTCAGCCTCCCCCCCCGGCAGCTCTCGCAGCTACAGCCCTCCTCCTTGCCATATCAGCGGCGCCCTCCACGGCAACCACATCCAACTTCCCAGCATTGTCGGCCCTGGCGAGGTACCAAGGCTGCCCTCCATCCTGCCCAAGCCCACCGGCATGCCTCTCCCGCCTCCCGTCTCGACATATGCTTCCCCGGCCACCGAAGCCCCCGTACCGATGCCTGCCCCCTTCCACCGCGCAGCCTCGCATCACCGAACAACACCTCCCCTCCGCCTCGACTGCTCCGACATCCCCCCGGCGCCCACCCACACAGCTGCCCACGTCGACCTCTCTCGCCTTCACACCATCTACTCTGCTCACCGCGCATCGTTCTGGACAACAATCGCAAACGAGTACGGTCCCAATGTCTCCCCAACTCTGCTGGAGCAGGCTTGGAAGACGGGCACCTGCTGCAGCCCCTCGTCTATTACGCCAATCACTCCCATATCCAGCCCAGGCAACGCTGAGAAGGAGGCGCAGAACCAGAACCAGTCCAAGGGCCAGGACAAGACACGCATCTCGTCGATCCTCGGCATCGACGCCGACCCCAGAACCGCCCGAGATCGGGATATGGTCAGGCGGCTGGAAGAAGAGCGATTTGGCATGATGCAAATAGCTCACTAAGCGCTACGACGACTGATGTCTGCATGATCCTCATCCCGAGGCGGGTAATAAGAATGAGGAGGGGGTCAAGACACATACGGTTGTCTTCTCCCCTGTGTATCATATACGCCTCTTGCTTTTCGCATTTCGTTTCTCACTCATGGCATGATTGCTCTCATACTGAGAGCCACACTCAAACAACACGGCACATCTGCCATCTATTTCCCGGTCTATACGACACGTGGAACATGGGCATTCCACTTGGGCCCGCACTCATTTCACAAAACTCCAAACACTTCCCTTCATTTTTATGCTCTGCCTTTCTCTCTTATCACTTTTCTCTTATGAACCAAGTACTTATTGTTTAGTGGGTGGGATTCCAATCTCATGAGGTGGGATACAAAAAGGAGGTTTGACACGGCATCTGCTACACGACATGAAGAGCAGATGTCGCGGATGGGGGAGGAGAAAGCCTTCTTTGGAGCCCTTTACTTCCGTCCTTTTGCTTGAAGTACAGAACCAGGTCCCTGCGGTAGAGGGTCTAGGATCACCTTTGTTTTACATTGTGTTGTCTGCGCGTTTTTTTACCACCCGTTTTCTGGCCTTGTTTCTCAGCAATCTTCTCCTTACATGTACAGTCCGATCTTTGTTTCTTGTTAAGGACTGATGAAATTACGGTGATGAAAAAAGCCAATGCTCTAGCGCTCGGCCTCGCTATTATTTTTTGCTGGGCGGAGGGAGGGGGTTTGTGGGGGAGCGAGATAGATGGATTTACCCTGCTCAGTGGTGAAAGCTGGTCAGGGCTATAATTTTACTGATCTTGTTCTCCATTTTCGTTTTGTCGGTATCTACAATGTGATGTCTGTATGCGCTGTGACGTGAAATGATGTGATGTAGAGCCAAGGTGAAACTGGATCGGCATACATGAAAGCGAGTGGGAGGGGATTGTTTGAGGTTGCTCGAGATGATGATAGGTCCGGGCAGGCAGTTGTGCGATGTGCAGTAGAGAAGAGTCGATATGGTTTGCTCGCATCAAGAGCATGGATTTGTAGTGGAAGAGGATGATCATCTATGCCTTACTGTCAATGAGTTGTACATGCTAGACGGGGACCGGGTCAATATGCAGCGAGCAGGATGAGGCTGCATGAATGGAATCAGATGGCACCTGTCTATCTGACGTGATGGGGCACTCTGATGGCGGATACTACAGTGCTACTAGCGGGCGTCTTGAATCTTGAAGAGCTCCATGGTTGCTGCATGAATTGGTAATTGACAGCTCTCCTCCCTGCAATCTCCTTTTTCTTTTTCTTCCGCAGTCCATGCAGGCAACACGGATAGATGCGTCGTTTCCAATTAATATACATGAGACGGCCGATCATTTACCAAACGAAACACGCGAAAATGGCAGCATAACCAAATCTCGGGTCGGGATTCCCGTGTTTGGGAGGGAGTGGCCGTTGGTGGGAGGTGGGGGGGGGAATGGATTCCGAGGTTCGGGGCGTGGGTCCGGGGCCGCTGGCCGGCCGGGAGAGGTGACATGGGGGGTTTGATGCCGAACATGGTATCCGTGGTGGTTTTACCATCTGGGACAGGTGCATATTCCTCTGGCGACATTTTGAGGCCAACCATGGGAGGAGAAGGATTTCCGTCTACTACGTAGACTATCAACTACTACTTCCTCTCAAAGAACCCGCCCCTCATTCTCGCGTGTGTTGATAGTTGCTTTATCCCTGTCCTTGAAAGAGGGGGGGAGCAAGCTGAAGATGGAGACGACGGCAAGGTCCCCAGTTCTTTAAACTTGCAAAAGCTCGTGACCTTGCCTCTGCGGCCAGGGTAATTGCTAAGCCGACGGCTGGTATTCGATGAGGACTGGTGGCGGGTGGGGATTTGGGGGGGATCGTGAAGGGGGGAGGTGAATCCATTGGCCCTTTTTTTGTGTCTATCTTGTCGTTTCACAAAGAACTCGATATCTTTTTTCTTCTTCCATGGTTCGATACCTTGATGAACCGTTTCTACCCTATCTGGTGCTCCCCCAAATTTGAAAAGAGAGAGATACGACTCTCAAGACGAAAAAGGCTTCATGTTCTCCACAGGGTCATGATATCAGCACCTATTTACATGCCCGAGCCTGTTTCTGCTTAGCCACTTGAACTTGGGTTCAAACCACAAGCTTAAGCTTTTTTTTTTTTTTTACTACTCTCGGTTGGCAGGTCGGGAAATGCACACGCCCGCCTTTTAAACAAGAACTGTTCGTTCTCCCTTGAACCTCCGCTTGCCGGCAGTAAAGACACGCCAACGACGCACGTCAGTCGCACACTCGCACCACAATTTTTTTTTTCACATTTTTCTTCTCCTCCCTTTCGTCATTCTTAGTCTTGTCACCTTGTTGTCCCGTGGCTGACGGAATCTTTCCAACTTGCATCGTCTGTGTCACATCACTCACGCCCTCCGACATCGCAAAAACAACTTATCTAACCATCGACACTTTCAGCCGCACACACGTAACAACATTTCAACTCTTTTTTTTCTTTTAATTTCTAGTTTGCTTGTTTGTTTATTCTCTTATTAAATACATCTCCAACAATGGCGGACAAGCAAACTGCCGACGTCAGCCCCGTCCCCACCCACGATCCCAAACAGTCCAGCGACTACATCCCCTTCCCTTGCCTGCCTCCCGGAGGAGCCCTCAACCGCTGGTCCACAAAGGTCACTCGCGAGCATGACTATCCCGGAGCTCAGGTATGTTCATCAATGGGTGTTTTCCTCCAAAAGTCCAGGGCTGATGCCGTCTAGGCCATGCTCTACGGAGCCGGCGTCCCCAACAAGGACAAGATGAAGAACGCGCCCCAGGTCGGCATCGCGACCGTCTGGTGGCAGGGAAACCCTTGCAAGTGAGTCTCTGATGCTCCGAGAGTGAGATATCTAGCCATTGGCGTTTACCCGTCGTGTTAACCTTGGCTTGTCGCAGTACTCATCGTGAGTGAGATGGAAAAGCCACCAGGCTAAGCTTCACCTCGGCAAAGGTGCACTTACACAGAAACCTAGTTCTTGACCTCGGTCAGATCGTCAAGACGGCCGTGGAGAGGGAGGGCATGCTCGGATGGCAGTTCAACACCGTCGGCGTGTCAGACGCCATCACCATGGGTGGTGAAGGTGAGTCTTTTGAGAGTCGTCGACTCCTTGACAGGAACCCGCAGGCTTAGATGCTACTAGGCATGCGCTTCTCCCTCCAGACGCGAGAGATCATCGCCGACTCGATCGAGTCCGTCACCTGCGCCCAGCACCACGACGCCAACATCTCCATCCCCGGCTGTGACAAGAACATGCCCGGAACCGTCATGGCCGCCGCCCGCCACAACCGGCCCTTCATCATGATCTACGGCGGCACCATCCGCAAGGGCCACTCCAACCTCCTCGAGAAGCCCATCAACATCAGCACCTGCTACGAGGCTCAGGGTGCCTTCACTTACGGCCGCCTCCACGCAAAGACGGACCCCGGCGCTCCGGGACGTAACAGCTCTGATGTTATGGATGACATTGAGAAGCATGCCTGTCCTGGAGCTGGTGCTTGTGGTGGTATGTACACGGCAAACACTATGGCTACTGCTATCGAGGCCATGGGTCTTTCACTCCCTGGATCATCTTCGTATCCCGCCGAGTCTCCCGAGAAGCGACGTGAATGTGAGCGCGCTGCTCAAGTTATCCGGACTACCATGGAGAAGGATCTCCGTCCCCGAGACATCATGACTCGGGCATCGTTCGAAAACGCCCTCGTGCTGACCATGATCCTCGGCGGTTCTACCAACGGCGTGCTTCACTTCCTCGCCATGGCCAACACTGCCGGCGTGCCCCTTACCCTCGACGACGTCCAGCGCGCCAGTGACCGTACCCCTTTCCTCGCAGACCTCGCCCCCAGCGGAAAGTACTACATGGAGGATCTCTACAACGTGGGCGGTACCCCCTCCGTCATCAAGATGCTCGTCGCCCGCGGCGTCCTAGACGGCAGCATCATGACCATCACCGGCAAGACCCTCGCCGAGAACGTGGCCGACTGGCCGAGCCTGGACCCAGGCCAAGACATCATCCGTCCCCTCGAGGACCCCATCAAGGAGACCGGCCACATCCGCATCCTCCGCGGCAACTTTGCCCCCGGCGGCGCCGTCGCCAAGATCACGGGCAAAGAAGGACTCTCCTTCACGGGCAAGGCCCGCGTCTTCGACAGCGAAAAGGAGCTCTCTGCCGCGCTGGCAAACAGCGAGATCAAGCGCGACGACGGAAACCTGGTGGTGATTGTGCGATACGAGGGACCCAAGGGCGGACCGGGTATGCCGGAGCAGCTCAAGGCATCCGCGGCCATCATGGGCGCCGGCCTGTCGAACCTGGCCCTCGTGACGGACGGTCGATACAGCGGAGCCTCCCACGGCTTCATCGTGGGCCACGTCGTGCCCGAGGCCATGGTGGGGGGACCGATCGCGCTCGTCAAGAACGGCGACGTCGTCACCATCGACGCCGTGAGGAACCGCATCGACGTCGACATCACCGACGCCGAGATGGAGAGGCGGAGGAGCGAGTGGAAGGCTCCCGAGCCGAGGGTGAGAAGAGGTGTCTTGGCCAAGTATGCCAAGTTGGTTGGAGATGCCAGCCACGGTGCCGTTACGGATCAGTGGTGAAACTGATGCACACGACGAGAATGAAATGTTGATGTTTTAAATATGTGGTCATGTACTTTGGGTTATGGATTGGGTAGGATATCTGGAAAACAAAAAAAACTGAATGAGAAAATGAACATTACTCTGGCTAAAAGGGGTTACCCCTGAGTCAAGAACCTCAACATGCAACTATGAATGACTGCGTGGTAATGGATATATACATGATAGGCGACTTCGACTCTATTATTGAAAACGACAAACTCATCCCAAGACTATTTCAAAAACCCCGGAAAAACGAACGAAGGGTATCGCGCAGACAGACATCAACACACTCCTCCTTCTCTCTCGTCTCCCCCATGACAAATGCATCTCCCACCCATGCTTCGTGTGCAAAGCGTCCTGAAATCATATACGCAACTCTGACCATCACTCTCTACCCAAGAGGTGCACCCATTACCATGCTATCTCCCTCCAGTGCGATTCTGCACCCTGTCCTCTAACATGCCCAAATATCTGCGAGGCCCGATGGCTCTCTGGCGGGCTCTAGTCGCCCAGCGGCATGCCCTCGAGCTCATCCAGTAACCTCCGCCAGTTGTCGGCGAGCATCTCGGCATACTTAACTCGCTCGCCCGCCCAGTCCTGGTTCCATCGGCTGACGTGATACTGCGTTGACTGGAACGTGAGGAGCTCGTCGCGGAGGCACTCCTTGACAAAGATGGATCGGTTATGTTGTTCAACAATAGACTCCTTGTCCTATATAGGGTGTTAGTGGTGGTGGTAGAAATGAGATAACCATCAAACTTGCCTTGATGATGCTCTCTGCTATCCGGTCAATCTCGCCCGCCTTGACCGTACCCTCTGGCTTCGACCTCAAGTTGGTGAGCTTGGCTTCGTTGGTCTGAATCCTTCTCTCCAGGTAGGGAATGTTGTCCTTGTCTAGTCGTTCCCGTCGGTCAAACAACTCACGCACGCTCACAAGGGCGTCTCGCTGGCGCTTCAGGTCCTCCAGCACGCCCTCGTCCCAGCCTCGGCTTTCATCCTCCATCAACGCCTGGCACGTCCGTAGATGCTTGCTCATGGCGACCAGCCCATCGTTGAGGAGGGGAACTTCGTTAGTATCGGTCGCGTACGTATCCCCTGATACCTCAGTTAGAGATGCCAGGGACAAGGCAATTCGGGCGTGGTCAGCAGCGACGCCTTCGGTCCTCTTGACGAGGCGATCCATAATGTTGCAGACGTTGATGTACAGCTCCGCCGACCTCTTGACGCCTGCCCGAGTTCGCGCGAATAGCTCCTCCAGCGTGGGTGGCAACGAGTCCTCGAGACCTGGAGGCAGTGCTCGGTCGGTAAACTCGTCCTGAACGGAGATGGTAGCTTGCTTTCGCCAGACAGACAACTCCTGATCCTTTATTAGCTTCAGCAGAAAGCTAAACACGTCAAGGCTTCATCAACTTACTGTAGGGACCGTCAAGAACATGACGACCAGTTGTTCTTGGCTCAAGATGGGATGTCGGACTAGAGCATTCAAGAACCTTGCCAGACCCCTTCTTCGCTTCTCAATAAAGGCACCGTCATTTGAAAGATGACTTCCGTTTACACCCACCCGCTTGGGCGGTAGAAGAGGCAGTACCCGGAAAGGGTACCTCTTATGTAGACAATCCAGTAGCCAGACAAAGTCACTGTATCGACGAATGACCTTGCTGCCGCGTCGCAGACTCGAGACTTCGTAGTTGTGATGTTGGAACATGAACATGCCCTCCTTCTCTGGCATGAGAACAACAACGACATTCTCCTCCAAGCTGTGGCCAGTCCTGCCGCTGCTCAAATGATGCGGAAGGCCTGGAGGACCCTGCGTACTGGGCGTAGGATCGGGCGCTGTGCCAAAAGGATTTTGGACGGGTCCAGCTGGTGATTCACCGAAGCCGCCTACACCAGCATTGTGTCCATCGAAATATCCCCAGGCGCTAGGCGTCGTCACCGAGTTGCTGCTATTTTGTCTTCCGCCATTTGGAGGCGCGGCAGGAGGCGATGCGATGTGCGCAACAGCCGGGGCAGCGATTTCCACTGTCGGGGGTGTCTCGCCAAAGCCTGTATTCCCGTTGGTATTGTGGCTCTGGGCGCCGTTGGACCTGGGAGGTCCGTGATGATGGGCCTTGTGCATGTCCGGGCTGCCCCACGGGTCGTCTTCGGGGTCATCCATGGCCGGTCGGAACTGTTTGGGTTGTGGCTGTACTTGCACAGGCGGCGTGTGCTGGACCGGCGTGTCTTTCGGAGGCGTCTGAGGAGGTTTCGCAGAAAGTTCAGTAACTGGTGACAGGACGGGCTCTGCAGTAAGGCCGGCAAGCTTGGGTTGTGGGAGGTCTGTGATGGAAATGAGTTATTAGCTGTACAGGTAGTGTCTCCACCAACCGGGGACATGCAAGCACTGATGTGATATGACATGGCCCCGTCGATAAGACAGCGAATCGCCCATGGCTCGGCGAGTTGTTTGTGCCCGAAAACGACATTGTGTTGCCGGAAATCAAGTGTAGGCATGTAGAGAACAAGTACTTACGTCGTCGTCGTTCATCAACACCATCAAGGCTGATGACCTCGCCCTCCTGTGCCAAGCCCACCAGCGCCAACAACACATTAAACTCGCTTCGTTCCAGCGTCACTTCCCCGCCGCCGGGAGCCACGAGGGACATGATGCGGGCTTGGGCATCAGCACCGAGTCTTGCTGTGGCAAAGAGCTTTGCGATGCCTCCAGCTGTGACGCGGCCAGCGCTACCATCTTCGCGCACTACCGTGTCGAATGTCTCGATGTAGGTGTCGGGCACATCGCTCGCGGGAAGGAGGCTGCGGATCAGGTCGGCGCGGCTCTGCGGCTTGCGCGGCGAGGGCATACCCCAAGGCGAACCGTGAGGGCCATCGTCGTCGGCAAAGAGGCTGTTTGAGGATGGCCTTGATGGGACATCGTCATCGAAGAGACCGGCGCTGCCGCCACGAGTTGGACCACTGGACGAGCCCAATGCAGGGTTGTCGTCAGTCGGCGATGATCCAAACAGGGACATCGTGACCTGAGATGGTGTCGCCTGTGTCAGTCTCTCGTCTTTGTTCCGCGACGCGTATCAGGCTCGTCGGTGTCGATCCGTACTGTAGCGATACTCGTAGAGCGTTGTAGATCCCGTCGTCGGAAGCGAGGCGTAATCGAAGCCGCGGGTGAATGCTACAACACAGCCACGGCTCTACTCGGAGAGAATCGGCCGCAAAATAGATGAAAAGCAACTGCAGGTGATGTGGAACAACCAGTAGACCATACAGTGGCTAAAATGACAAGACAAACGCGAATTGAGAGGCAACCGAGGAGGTTGGTGAAGTCATTCCAGAGTGGAGAAGACTTGGATGCTGCGACATCAACTTGAGGCAGAGCTCCTGTGGAGCATCATGGGTACGTACCTACATGAGCATCAACCCGCCGAAACAGGCAGGCACCCAGCGCCACAGCTGTCAAACCTGTGGCTGATATCACGCATTGCTACAGCACCATGACTTGAAAGGGGCCAATTCATTGTACATTGCTTGTTATCACATCCAAGTCATCATCATGCTTGGGTCGGTATAAAACACTTCTCCGACATGCTTGTTCTCCGCCCTTAGAACAGCGTCTCCTCGGTGACCTTGTTCTCCTTCTTAACCGCGCTCTTGATCTTGTGCACTCCCGGCACCTTAAAGTACAAACTGGGCGACTCGCCTGGCGCCAACTGGTGGCTCAGGTATCCTCGGTGTGCAGGATCACGGTAGTACTCGATATCCTCACGGCTGGTAGGGTCGGGTAACCGGTATCGGAAGGGGGATTCGCGGGCTGCGGCCACCACAGACTCAACGTGCTCCTTGCCTTGAGGCAGGGGCTTGTCTGTGTTGACCGACTCGCCTGTTAGAAGTCGCTTCATGGCGAGCTTGGTGTAGTAACGGGTTAGGATCTTGCCGCCAGCGCCCTCGATCGCGGCAATGGCACTAGCTGAGGCGCGGGAGACCATCACGTCAATGGGCTGCTTGAGGCCATCTCCGCCACGGGACAGCACTTTGATACCATCCTTGATGGTGCCGACAATCCCACACTCGATCAATTCCTTGGGGGTGATCTGCTTCGCGGGGTCGAGTCGTCCCTGGTCGATCCAAGCCTGGATCTGGTCGAGGTTCACTTCTGACATCTGAGGGGCTCGGCTGCCGGTGCGTTAGCCAATTCATCGTTCTTCTCCCAGTTTCTTGCATATCTCGACTGTAGAGAGCGTAGGCATCCTCACAAGTTGCTGAAACCCTTTCGGCCGTGTTTGACGATCAGAGGTGTCTGACCACCCTGGAACCACGGCTTGACCTTTCCATGCTGCTTTTGACCCTTGTGACCACGGCCGGAAGTCTTTCCGTGTCCAGACGAGGGACCGCGACCGACTCTCTTCTTGTTGTGAATGGCGCCGGGGTTGTTGGCGAGGCTGCTGAGGATGGAAGCGTTACGGGTCTGGAGGGAGAGGCCAGCGAGGTACGCGGTCAGCGATGACACGGGAGCATTGGCGGTTGCCCTGCAGCACAGGGATATGCTGAGGGGAGAAATCCGAGGAGGCATCGTCGGGAGGGAAGGGCGCCGTGGCCGTAGCTTTCGAGGTTGATGCTGGCGCTCTCGAGACCGTTCGGCATCCATTTTTTTGGAGAGCGTTAGCGGGATGTCTGGGGATTGTGGATGCCTCAGGCCACAACGGCTCTTCATGCATATCACAGTGGGCGAGCATCACAGACGATAGATAGTTGATGTGTTTGGGATGAAAATATGGATTTTCGCTCTTTAGAATAGAGAAACTGGTAGTTGGATTTTAGTACCTTGCCCTTCGCAGTGTTGCGTGTCTTGGTGTTGACAGTTTTCTTCTTGACCTGTTGGGGACAAGACCAAAGATACAGAAGTCGATCGATGCTAGAGCGGCCTGTATTATGTACAATTGCGAGGATAATTGAAGCGATTGAAGAGAACTTGTTGTGTTTCGCAATAAAAATGTCTCCAGGAGATGCTGCTTCGCACGACACCAGTTCACTCATTGGTAGGTAGCCACTAGAGGGCATTACTTCTCTAACTGGATGAGGGGGCATAATATCACGACTCTTGTTGAGTAAAGCAATAGTATTAAATAATCGATTTGATGAGAATATACGGTAGAAAGACAACCCGACCGCTGCCTAAATGTTTTCTCGAACGCAACTCCAAACTCCACGAACAAAGCCAACCAACTCCTCTCTTCATTACAACTCCACAATCCTCCCATCATCAAAGCCCCTCGTATCCTCCAACGTCGGCCCCTTGTATCCCAGAACATACCCCCTCTGGTTCGCAACGACCTTGATGCCTCCCCTCTGAAACTCGGTCGTAAAGTGCGTGTGTCCAAACATCCACATCGACACCCCGCGCATAAACTCCCTAGCCTGCAACACGTCTGTGGAAAAGGCTGTCTTGTATGGAACCTTGACGTGCTCAGGCCGCGACGCGCCTCGCACGCAGGGCGCGTGATGTGTCACTACGAGGACGTTGCGCTGGGACTCTGGAGGGAGCTCGTTGAGTTCGGCGACGGTGGTGGTGAGGTAGGCGAGGTCTCGGGCGTGGCATTCGTTGTGCTTGGCGACTGACCAGCCAGAGATGAGCTTGTAGTCTGAAACGCGGAGTGTGATGACTTCCGCCGCTGAAGGATGGATATTTGACCAGAGCGTTGCGCCGACAATGGTCAGCTTCGAATCAGGATCGTCCCATCGCTTCCTATCCAGTATCACAAGTTTGCCCTCAAGAACCCCCTCCTTCTCCAACTCCTTTGCCTTTTCCACACCATCCTCATAACTCATCTCGTAGAACTCGTGGTTCCCGAGGACGAGAAAGACCTTTTCAAAGCGTGCCGTCTGGCGTGCTAGAAATGGGAGAAACATGTCGTAGTCGACCAGACGGCCGATGTCACCCCCTAGGACGAGCAGGGGCGCCTTGACGGGAAAGTCAAATGTTGAGTATTGCCGGTTGAGCTCGAGATGTAGATCTGACATGATCTGCACTGATCGGCCACATGGTGCCCGAGCTGGGATCCAAGGGCCGAAGAGATACTCGGAAACACGACTCAAAGTCTCCATTGCGAGTATGAGGTATAATGGGTTATGCGTTGGATATAAGTTTCCAAGGTAAAGAAAGGTGTCAGTATCTTGACAAGTCTCCCCAGAGGTGTCAGCCACTAGGACTCTTATATAGGACTTGACTTGTTAGACAACCCTCCGTCAAGAGGCGGTGCTTGTTAGCTTGAGGGCCTCCAACGCCACCATCAGCCCTGGCAAATCTGCCTACACCAACGCCAATGACAAGGCTTTCCTTGTCTGTTCACATCAGCCCCAGGGAAGGTACCGTAGTTTCGGTTCGGTAGTTCCCATGAGGCTTGAGGCTTGCAGGCATTATCACCGGGAATGGTCAATGCATGTCATCCCAACATGGCGATCCGTAGAACAAAGTAGCGAGCGAGTACCGAGGGAAGAGCCATTCATTCACACAAGTATTAAATAAAGTACTGCTTCCAAGCGGCCGTTATTTGTAGGAATGAGTGATCGCTCAGTCCCATGTATCATTAACACCCAATGCAGTGTACTCTTCTCGCTTCCGAGTACCAAAATGCAGCCCGAAATCTATCAGATCAATAGTGACCCTAACCTCATCTGTAACAAGATTCCCACAATGTGTGCTGTGCTCTGTAGTGCAAATCTGACCAGTATCCTAAACGAGACTTGTGGTCGAAAACACAAACAAATAGGAGGTCTAGGCCACCGTCCTAAAACAAAACGCCACTCCTCTTTTTTCCCTGGCCTTGACCGTGTGCAATTATCGTCTTGATTATGCCCAACAAACTCGTTCATGCTCCTCGGAGCATCGTTGGTGTCCGTTGGTATTCGACTCCTCCACATTAGTCGAGGAGGTCCTGGTGAAGGATCTCGACTCGCTTCTGGCATTGAGCGAGTCTCGCCGGTTGGTTACTCAATATGGGTGAGCCCAACCTCCCGCAACGTCGACCCATTCGGCCAGACAAGACCCTTCCTTGCCCTCCACGTCGACAACATCTGTGTCGCATCTGCACCGGCAACCAATACCGCCTTCTTGTACGTCATCCCAGTTTTCCCAGTAATCGTCCTCCTCGAATCGTTTTCGTTCGGGGAATGTCGTCTTCTCTAGATATGGTTCTCGCGCGAGCTGCTTGCCCGGTGCATTCGCGGGACAATGCTGGATTGTTGTATGTCGGTATCCAAAGTCTCGGAAGTAGTGGATATCTTGAGGCCCCAGCAACGCGCCAGCGGCAAGTGAATGAATAGGAGCATCGCCCCACTGCAAGTTGTTAGCATTGGATCAATCTCAAACGCGAGACAACAAGACGTACTCGTTCCATCCAGAAACCGCCACTCCTGTCCATCATTTGGAAGAAATCCTGATACTCCTTGCTACGGAACCAGCTGAGCTTGGCAATCTCAAAATTGGACCAGAAGTGGCACATGTTGTACTTTTCCCCCTCCATAGACTCGGGGTCCACGAGAGGATCCTTCTTCTTGGTGAAGGACTCCCACAAGCTCTTGTCCGCCACCGGAATGTCGCTGTCCTGAGGAGCGTCCTCCTCCTCATCTGGTGGCTCGACAAACATTTCCCATAGACCCTTGGAGGAGAGATTGTTCAATCGCTTGTAGGCGGAGGCATATCGGAAGATGTTGGGGACGGTCTCGCGAAGTTCCTTGACGGCAATCGTGAAGCCGTAGGTCTTATTGTGCTCGATCATCTTGAGGAAAGGGTCACTGTTCCAAGTTAGTAACTCAAGGGTAGTGGACCGGAAGCAAGGCGACGAACTAGGTAATGTCGCAAAAGTAACTAATCTCTGGCTCAACGCGCCAATACCACTCGTACTTGAGCAATAGAGGATGATTAAAGAAGAAGCTATATCAGTGTTAGTGAAGCCCCATGAGTATCCCATTCTTGACCTACCCAGAGTAAAATCTGCACATCTTGTGGTAGCTCTCAAGCCCTCCGTACATGACGGCAGCGTCACCCTGCTTGGCAATGCCTTCTGCAGCAACCTTGGGGTCGAGCCAGTCAGGGAATCCCCACATGTCTGGTCCGACCTTGCCGAACTCGACCTCCCCTGAAGTATAATTTCGAATAGCCTCCTTGAAGTTGTCGTCAAAGTCGCCGTCGTTGAGGAAAACATATGGATAGTGATACCATCTGTTGAAGTGTCTCTCGACCGACTTGATGGATTGTATGACGCCATCGATCTCCTTGTTTCGAGCGAGGATCACAAAGGCAGCGTTGGCTCGGGGCTGGCTGGTGTCGGGCTGGGCGCAGCCTTCGACGAACACCTTGTCGTACTTTTCACTGATTTTGCTGTCGTGACGACGACATGTCAGTTGTGGATGATTTAGAGTTTTGGGGATCAGACAGGACATACCGCATGGCTGGGGCAGCGCCCCCTGGTATCAGGAATCTCGCAGGAGAGCTGGGATGACTGACGAAGAGAATGAAGATGAGGATTAAAACGAGCATAGGAAAGAAAATTACAACGCCAAGAGGCACAGAAATGGTAGAGTTCCCCCTTAGCCGCAGCGGCCGGCGAAAAAAGGCCAGGCGGGAGTCGAGGTTCTTGTGTTTGGAGCCCCTCTTCTCGTCGAGGGGAAGCTGTAGAGGTTTGCTGGGAGCCACCTTTGTGGCCCTTCGAATCAGGTCCATGGGGAGAAGGGGCCTACCGCGGCGGCAGGTTCTGAGATTGAAAGCAGTTGAGGTCGGGAGGACATGAATTGCGCCGTGTCGTGGCGCCTGCGACAGCCGGCGAAGGAGCAGGGAGACTGGAAAGGTCGGATGTGTCCAAGGAGGATATTGGAGAAGCTTGAAGTTGTAGATATCGCAAAAGGAGAAGTAAATCGTTCGTCGTCGTCGGTCGTGGCTCGTCGTCGAAATGCGCAACAAGAAAGAAAATTGTTTCAAGACACGCGGGTTCGTGGGGATCTCGTACGGGCACAGCGGAACGGAACCTCAACAAATGTGTGCGTGATGCTGGTGATGGATGGAATGAATAAGTAACGAGCGACAGGGTCCACGTTCCCTGAACCAAGATTTCCACTCCTTGACCGAAGTACCAAGGTCACTAACTAACGCGGCGGTGGGGCGACCCTTGGCGACTCGAGCAAAGGAGAATCGGCGATGGATGGGATGGGATGGATGTGAGGACGGGAAAGACGACGACTCCGGCGGACGGAGCTAAGGGGGTGGTGGTCTTGGCCTACGGGAGGCAGCGCGGGAGAGTCAAACGGAAGGGTGGGAAACGAGAAAAGGGAGGGAGAAAAGAGTGTGGGAGGTGGGAGGAAGCCCGGGACAAGATCCGCGATGCGCCAAGGCGATGAATGCTTGATGCTTGTTTGAAGATGATGGTGGTGATATGATGTGTGCAGAGGCCACAGCGGCAACATGACCCCTACTACGTAGTTTGCCAACTTTGCCATCATCATCCACTGCCAGACCCAGAAGCCACATTTTGAAGATCCCTGGAACCTGCAGGGGGCAACGGGGAGTCCGTGGGCCAATAGACCGCCTGCAGCATTGAGGCCTGCATTCAATCAGGGGCCGCAGGTTTACCTAAAAAGGCGGAATATTGGTATCTCCCGGTCCGGGAGTCCCCTGCGTGACCCCGGCAGAGCTGGAATTGCGCTGGTCTCTGTTCCTTGCCAGGAGAAGGAAAGTTGTGATTAGGTTCTCACAGCAGGAGAATCGAATCTCCTGTCCCCTTTGCCAGCCAGACAAAGAAGCCTCCTTGCTTAACCGTGACTAGCGCTGCCCCACGTGTCTCATGCAAGCCTATCGCTGATAACAGTCTAGGGCGGAATTAGACGGGCATCCAAGTTTTTTTTCACCTAAGCTGGTGTCAAGGACCCAAGTCGCGGAACTTAGGGTATAATAAGGAAGATAGAGGAATCCGGAGCTATTAGCATAGGGGAGTAAGCCCCCTGCTTACTTAATGCAATTACTAGGGATTAATATTTATATTAGACTTTATATTACTTAAGAAGGGGATTAAAGTATTTTAATTAATATCTTAATAATTTTAATAATAAAAGCTTTATACTTAAAGCTAAGAGATTTAATTTACTTAGATTAATAAAGTTTATTAATATTATTATAAATATTATTAATAATATATTTATAAGATACCTTATAGATACCTTATACCTAGAGGGTCTCTTATAAATAAAATTCTAGAAAAATAAGTTTATAAGATATAAGCCTAGGATTTTAATACCCTATAGTATAGCTTCTACACTATCTATATATAGGCTTACCTAAGCTATATAGGCTTAGATAAGCGAGAAATCAAGGAGTTATAATATAGCCTTAGAAGGCTAATTTAGCTCTATTTCCTAATTAGGAAAGGTCATGTGACTTCGGACCTATCGGACTTCTTAAAAGACCGATTGGACCGCTATAGCCGTGCCCTTGCATAAGGGTATTTTCATCTAGGTCTTAGATAACCCTGCTTAAAACCCTAGAAGGTTTTATCTATCTTATGCCATTGCTAGGCTTCTAGCTATTTGATGCTAGCATAACCTATACCATTTTAAAGCTCAGAAAATGGGCTATCCGACGGTGCAACTTTGGCCCGAATCGGGCTAATAGATTCCGAGTTATGGTCTATATAAGTCAGAAGTCTTTCCCTTAGAATAGCTCCTTAGATCTTCAAGCAATACAAGCAACAAGAGCACCAATCAGAAGCTGGTCTTCTGTATTTTAACCTTATCTTATCCTTGTTCCACTTCTGTCTCTCTATGATCCCTTATCTAACTAATCAGCTCTTTCTAAGAACTGATTCCACTGCCTATTCTCCTCCTATCTCCATTACCTACCCTATAGTCTTTAAAGACTATATATCCCTCATCCTTCAGTCCTTTACAAAAGGTAAGAATAATAAAACTAAGGGTAAATCTAACCTAATTTATAAGACTAAAAGCTATATCTAAGATATTATAAAAGCCTACCTTTATAGTAGATATAGTGAAAGCTAAGGTAATAAGAAATAATATATTAATTACCTCTCTAATTAAGCTAAGCTTATATTATCCTATTTTATTAACCCTTATAATACTATAAATAGAACTATTATAAGATACCTCGTAATTATATAATAGGCATAGATATTATAAATTAAAGGATAATTAGATTTTAGAAATAATAGTAACTAGACTAAAATTAATAATAGTATATTTATAGTTATGGCTAATGCTATAGTAAAATTAATTACTACCTTAAAGAAGGTTAATAACCTTAAGGTAAATATAATTAACTATAAAGGTATAAGCTATAATAGCTAGATTAGGGTAAAATCATAGATTAAAGATAGGTATTAATAGTATATAAGACTTTAACTTACTAATCCCTTAATAAGGGCTTAGCTATAGAGATTTTATAGACTTTATATCATATAATATATTTCTAAAGTTATACTAATTAGTTAATAATTAATCACTAACCTATATCTTTATAATTACCTCTTTTCTTAAGATCTTAGTCCCTAAGATTCTTTAAGTAGCTAAAATTACTTTAAAAACTTTTAATAAGTTCTTTAATCTATAAATAAAGCTATAATAAATACTTATTTATATTTTACTTTTATTATTTAAAGATATATTATTTTCCCTTTTATTATAATATAAATAATTAAAATTACTTTATTAATCTTTTAATATTAATAGCTTTAGTATATTATTATTCTTATTTTAGCTTATTAATATTTATTATATAAATAATATTTATTACTTAGTATATTTTATTTTAATTTCTTTTATTATAATAATATCTTTTTTTTAATTAAGATCCTTTTATAATCTTAGTTTTTTTTTATTAATATATTACTTTTTTTTTAATAATATTTACTCTTAATATTATTATTTATTATCTTAGACTTTATTATATCTTTAATAATTTTATTAATTTTATTAATTAATAAGTAAGTAATTACTTTTACTTTAGCTATTTTATTTATATTTATTAAGACTATTACTTAATATATATTATTAATAATAATCTAGCTATTTATATTTATTATAACTATAACTTATAGAAATATAATATTATAAATTTCTTTTTATTAACTCTTTAGCTTTACTTTATTAATATATTACTTAAATCCCTTAAGAATTACTTAATATTACTTAGTAATACTAAAACTTTTATATTATACTCTAGGCTTATTATTTTATAATTATAGACCTAATAATAATTTCTAACCTTTTTATTAATTATATTATAATTTAATATTATATTATTACTTTTAATAATTATAATATTACTTAAAATAATATTAAGAATTAATACTATAACCTTACTAAGCTTATTAATAACTAAATAATAGCTAATTATAATCTTATTAAATTTACCTTTATTTATAAAATAATTAATATTTAAGGTTTAATTATTATAAATTCCCTTTTTATCTTAATCTTATTATTTTCTTAAGTATTACTATTAACTCGCTAATAAGCCTAGATCCTTATTAATCTTATTAAAATCTAAGAATATCTTAACCTAGCTCTTCCCTTATATACTTATAATAATATTAAGCCCTATGCCTTTTAAATAGTATTAGTTTACTTATAATTTATTAAGACTATGCCTTTTTTAAAAGAGAGGAAGTCTTATAACTTTTATATTAACTTACTTACCTTTATAATTAATTAAGTTATTATTAATATTTTAATTAGCCTTCTCGCTACTATTTATATTATAATATATTTTAGTGCTCTTTTTATTTCTTATAATAATAAGTGCCTTGCTAATAATAATAGTAATAAGGCTAAGGGCGCTAGGGGTATTAATAGTAATAATTTAATAGCTCCTTGCCTTATTACTTTTTTTTATAAGTAATCTTATCTTAGTAAATCTAAGAGTAAGAATAAGAGTAAAAGTATAGCAAAGCCTTACCTAGGTAATACTAATAATAGTCTTAATATTAGGGGTTTATTTAATATTAGTACTTTTATTACTTAGTTTATTATCTCTAGTTATATTTCTTTTAAGTAGTTTTTTAGCTTTTATTTATTAATAACTTAGTAATAGCTATTTTCTTATAATTATACTTAATTATAACTTTTTTTTATTTTTATTTTCTATAATTAATATTATTTATTTTTTTATAATTATTTTATTAAGTAATTAATTATATATTATTTTATTTCTTATAACTTTTCTTTATAACTTTATAATATTTCTTAATTATTACTTTTATATTTTCTAAGTAATATTTAAGTTTCTAAGTATTATATTTTATTAATTAACTCTTTTATTTAATAAGGTAAAATAAAGCTTTATTAATAACTTTATAATTTATTATTTTTTTTACTTTTTATTTATTAGGCTTATTCTTAAGCTTTAATAAGTTTATTAAGACTTTATTATTATTTTATTAATTATTTTATAATTTAAAAAGTAATATATAAAATATATTATATAT